>VYZQ01061203.1:0-60950 GCA_013400655.1 Mystacornis crossleyi
GCACATTCCCCGCTGGGGACAGGCAGTCCTGCAAGACAGAGAGGATGGTGGCACTCAGAGCACTGAGACAAAGGGGGAAAAGCAGGACAAACAGCCGTTCACAGTCTCCCTCTGGAAGGCACCACGGGCATCTTGCAAGCATTGCTATATCTCCATGGAGATCCCAGGAATATCCCCTCAAAGCTCCTGTTCCCCACAGACACTAACCTGAGGCGTTGCAGAAGAGCCCTGGGGGGCAAGGAAGAGGCTCTGGGCTTCCTTGGGGACAGTAAAAGCCAGCTGTGCACTTCCCCCCGGTGGCAGTGGCTGGGCACAGGCAGTTGGCATTGGTGTAGTTGTCCAGGTCAAAGGGCTGGGAGGTCCAGGCTGCTGAGATGCAAAACCAGCCTGGGAACAGGAAACAGGACTGAGCAGCTCTGACAATGACAGAGCCCCCAGAACACCACAGATAAACCAGCTGGGATGGCCTTGGGTGTGATGTGGGCACAGCACAGGGTGGGGGACAGGTTCATCCCACTGAAGTTTAACACCACCAGGCCATAATTTTCCATGCAACAGCACATGCAGTTTAATGTTATAAACTAATACCCTATCAACAGAGATGGGAGGAGATCTTGCAACATTAAATTCAGTACTCATGCTTTATGGCCACAGGGCTTAGCTTGGCTGGGGTCTGACCATGTTGCCTGAGCAAGCTCAGAAGGCAGAGATTGCTCATGGCTACCAGACTCATCCTGGGGCCCACCTGACCAGCAGAGGTGTGTTCAATCCTACTAAATACCTACAGTTCAGCAAGAGAATTCCAACTGGAAGGGCTGTGGTAAAAGCAGCGGGGTGAAAGCCTCACCCTCCCAAACACCCTGTCCCCAAGGGCTGGGCACTCTGCCATGCCCAGCAGCCCCACACTCACCTGGGTCACACCTGCCTGAGGCAGCTGTCAGCCCCTCCTTCCCGCAGTAGTGCCCAGGTGGGCAGGGCAGGCAGCTGTCCAAGCTCTGGGTCATGGGGTCAGGGTTGTAGTAGCCCCTGGGACAGGGAAACTCAGTGGCAAACCTGGTGCCTGTGGAATAAAGAGAGCAGGAACATTTCATGGACCATAAATACGATCCCGGCTCTGAGTCCTGCTGCATTATTCATGTCCTCTTTGCCAGTTTATCCCATTGCTGATCCCCACAGCCCTTCATGGCCAAAATTCTGTTTGGGTGCTGTTTAATTCATGAGGTTGTTAAGCAACAGCCATAGCTATAAGTTTAACATATTGTTTGGGGGTATTTTTCTGTGAAGAACAAGGCTGACACTTAAACATTTTGTTCAGAGAGATGATTTCTGGCCTTTAAAGAAGATGTTTTAGGCTGGCAAAAGGATTGCCTGGTTCCCTGGGTCTATCTCACCTTTGGGGCAGTAAAATCCAGCAGGGCATGGGTTTGAGCTGTAGCTGGTGGTGTTTTCTGGGCAGAAGTAGCCCGCAGCACAGGGGAAGCAGGCAGCTTGTCGGGAGAGATTGTTGTAAGTCCCTGCACGGCAGGGCAGGGGAGAGCTGCTCCCTTCTGGGCAGAAGTGGCTCACAGGGCAAGGGCCTCCTTTCTCCCACACACCTGGGACACAGACAGGAAAAGCAGGGGGTTGGAACTCTCCCCTGGAAATGATTATTCCTGAGACACAATAAATGACAGTGGCCATGCCCATTGCAGCCAGACACCTGCAACTGCCCCAGGGCTCAGTGTAAGTATGGTAACACTGGCATGTGTGGCACAAACCCCTCAAACAAAATTCGCACAGGGATTTGGATGACTGACAGGAGGCAAGAGCAGGAGTACTTGGAGAAAAGATGGTATTTTTTAAAGCATTCCATTGTCAAAACCCTGGTTCACCCAGTGCCGCTCACCGGGCGGTGACGGTGACGAAGCTCCAGGCTGGCAGAAGTACCCAGGTAAGCAGGGTCCTGAGGGGGCTGTGAGGCCAGGGGAGCCACAGAAGTGGCCAGGCGGACACTCAGTGCAGCTGGAATCCTGCCGGTTGTGGAGCCTGGGAGGGACAGAAGCAGGGTTTCAGCTGGCAAAGGTGAAAGCTCAGCAGGGGGGTCACTGATGCTTCAGCTCTGGCAAAGTGAAAGTAACCACAAAACTTCTCTGATCAATGCAAGCACATCTCTAATAAGCCTCACTGAGCTGCATTGCATTGCTTAGAGGACTAAGGGACAAACAAAAAAGAAAAGAAAATCAAAATTAGCATCAGCAGATCCACAGAGCTTCACCTGTCTGAGTAAGTGCCCAGAGGGCATTGCTGGGGGATACTGGTGCCAGCTGGGCAGAAGTGTCCAGACGGGCAGGGGCCACCACTGCTTGTGTTTGTGGCTCCACTCGGGTTTGGGACACTTGCTCCTGCATGAGGAAGGTAAAGCAAAAGCATCCTGAGTGATTTGGGTTGTTTCTCATAGGGCAGTTTGCTCCCCATGGCTAAGGAACCACTTCCATGGGTGAAAGAAAAGAGGAGCTGATTGTAGCTCATGATGATAAAGGCAGAAATCCAGAGCAGAGTGGAAGAAATAACAGCAAGGACCATAAGGGCCACAGCTCCCCACCTTTCCACTCTTTCTGCCCTCTGAATCCTAAATTCTGTACCTGCTGTGCAGAAGAATCCTGGCCAGCAGGGACCACTGGGAGAGGATAATCCCCATTCTCCACAGAACATCCCTGGAAGACCACAGAGGGAAAAAGGAATCAGTAAACTGGGAGAAAAAACCAGAAGAACTTCTCTGCTGCAGGCACTGGAAGGCAAAGGGAAGACTTGGAGAAATCAAATCCCTCAACATCAGCACAACTGGGACAAAACCCCATCCTTATTCAGCTCATGCTCCTCTGGGAAACCCTGAGTATGAAACAAACCCTTCTGCAGAGCCTCCAAAACCATGTGGGGACACCACCGGTGCGGCCAGGATCCTCTTTTGACTGTGGATTTTCATGTTTGCATTTCCTAGGGGCCAAAATGCATCAGAGGATCGGGAAGAGAGAGCGGCAGAGAGATCATCACCCTCTGAGACAGGTCCCAAAAGAGCATTCCCTCACCTGCAGGGCACTGCTGGCACCTTTCAGCATGGCTCAGGCCATAGGAAGGGTTGTAAGTCCCAGGAGGACAAGGATAAAAACTGATCCCAGTTTTCTGAGGGCAGTAGAACCCAGGAGGGCAGCGGTGCCTGAGCCCTTTTGAACAGTGAAACCCAGCAGGACAAGGAAAGCATTTGTCTTGACCTGTGAGGGAAAAATGGAAATTAAAAGGAAGCACAGAATGAAACGGAAGGAAAATACCATGTGCACAACTTCCCTCTGCCTGGCTGTGCACTTAGAGAAGCAGAAATATAAAAAGTTATTTTTTTAGCTTCTCTGCAATAACTGGCTTCAAATATGGATTTCTCCTAGGAGCAGTTGGTTCAGCCAACTTCATTCCACCAGCCCGAGTCGACTCCACGTCTCCCCCTTAGATGGCAGGCGGAACAGAGGAAAAGCTGGAAACTGCTGCCAGTCCTCTGTGCACTGAGTGCCTCTGCCACCAACCCAAACCATGCAAGCTGCTGCAGGGGGAAATATATCCCTCATGCGACACCAGGCCATCCCTGCTTGACCCCTTTCTCTACCCCACTACCCCAAAATATTGAATATTCCCAGTGCCAGCAGCTCTCAAGAGCTTCTTGGATACAGACAAAACTGCGATCAGTGTTTCAGTCTCCCCTGAGTCACAGTGGAGTTGCAAAGCTGCAGCTCCTGACCTGTGGCATTTCTGCAGCTCCTGACTTGTGGCATTGCTGTAGTTCTGACCTGTGGCATTGCTGTATTCCCCACTGGGGCAGGGGGAAGGTGCTGCTGAGCCTGCAGGGCAGAAATGTCCCCGAGGACAGAGATCTCCAGTGACACCATCCTCTGGCTTTGCAGTCTTTGTCCTTCCTGTGCAGTAATAGCCTTAAAACAGAAAACATTAGCGTTCTTCCCCCACGTCAAACCCAGTTTCTAAGCAGCTGCACAAGTTCTGCCTTTGTCCCACCTTGTGCACAAAGTCCTCCGGGAGCATCTTGGCCAGACACATTGCAGAAAAACCCAGGGGCACAAGGCTGGCACCAAGTGACATCCTGGGCTCCTCTCTGGCCATTCCAGGTGCCAGCAGGACACGGCATCTCCTTGGGGTGGCCGGTGCCAGCTGGGCAATAATGTCCTCGTGGGCAAAGGTCTCCAAATGGAAGCCCCACCTGAAGCAAGGGATTTGAAATTAAATTTGTTCTGGTTTATGAAAGCTTTGGGAGGGCCAGAGGGTCCTGAGCAACGTCAGAATTTCAGCACTCACAGGTGAGGAGGTGCTGGAGCCCTGACTGCAGTAATGCCCTGGCTGGCAATATCCCTCTGGCTCTGGCAGCCCAGGCCTGCTGCAGAACATCCCTTCAGGGCAGGGCTTGCAGGAACCTGCCCTCTCCACATCCGTGTACGTTCCCTGCACAGAGAGAGCTGCTGGGTGCCCCTGCCAAGGGATGTGAAGCCTCCTGAAAATTGCTGCTTGGAAAACAAATCCATGTTTGACTCTTACCACCGGACAGGGGAGAGGCAAGGAGCTGCCAGCCAGGCAGAAATGCCCTTTGGGACAGTCCTGGGGGGCAGTCAGGCCTGGCTCACTGCAGAAAGTACCCTCAGGGCAGTCCCTACAGAGAGACTGAGCACGGCCCTGAAAGAGAACACAGAGCCCGGCAGGGGTGGGGTAGTGCTGCTTAGCACGAGAATAAATGAATGTTGCACGTTCTGCCAACTCCCAGGGACTCACTGCTGCAAAATAAACACTGAAGGGAATGACCGGCAGTCCAAAAGCAACAAATTTGGAGTTTGTGAACAGCATCTTGCAGCCCTGATCAAGTACAGAAGCGAGGAACAAATGCACAAATTAATTCACCCCTGCCAGGCCACAAATTCAGCAGCCCTTCCAAATTTCTACTGTGCAAGAAAACCAAATAAAACCTGCCAAATGAGTTGTAAGCAACAGCCCTGGACTGATGGATCAGTTGTCTTCACACAAAGGTTTTTGGTTCTTCTTTTGTTGCAGGGCAAAAGCAAAGCAGGTGGTGATTACCCAAATCAGCAGAAAGACCCAAACCCCCTTTTTTTCAAGCTGACCACTTACAAACAGCTCAAGAATTTCTACTCACACATTTTTATCGTTTCCAAGGGCTCCAATGACCCCCCCAGGCTGGAACACCGAGGTACTCACAGGCTGGAAGCTGCCGAGGGGACACGGCTCTGGTTTGAAAGCTCCCGCTAAGGAATAATGTCCCTCCATCACCACGTGCTGGAGAGCACTTTTGGCCCCTCCTGTGCAGAAGTACCCAGGTTCACAAGGTCCTGAGGGAGCTTGGTTGGTTGTCCCATCACAATACAAGCTAAGTTGGAGAAAAAAAACCCTGGATAGCAAGAATGCCCTTTTTTTTTTTTTTTTTTTTTTCACTGGAGAGCACAGCCCCAGTACAAAAAAAGTCCCTTGAATTTTAGAGACCTGGTTCCTGTTTGCTTCCAGTCCTGGGTGACACTCACCCAGGTAGGCAATCCAAGCACTCCTGGAGGCTCCTCAGCCCACTGATGTTGCTGAAAGTTCCTGGAGGGCAGGGGATGGGAAGGGCAGAGCCAGGTGGGCAGTAGGACCCGGCAGGACACACAGCTCCTGTCACCCCGTCCGTGGGCCACTGAAAATGGAAAAAAGATCACTAAAAAAAGGGAGAAAATGAGGTTAAACTATTTAGGGCATTAAACTGATATAGACAATAAAGAGAAAAAATAGATGTGCTCTTGTGCAGAGAACAGACAAGACTGACTTAAATTCAAAGGGAATAAATAGAGAAGAAATTTTAAACTGATTCACACTCACTGGACTTTCTACCAAGTGACCTTTTAGTTAAGAGGGTGTCAGTGTTGAGAGGGGAAAAATACGACATGGCCACACTCCCCTTGAGGGTCCTCGTGCCATAAACTTCGTGAGCAGCACAAAATTGTGAATCCCAAAGTAACTGTGTTAAAAAAGGTACCACAGTAGGGAAAATAAAACAACACAGTGGAGCACAATTGGAAAGGGAGGAGCAAAACTCATCAGTGGGACTTACTGGAGTTAAAGCCCTGCCCTGGCAGTAAAATCCAGCCTCACAGGGCCCACTTGGCCCAGTCTGTCCTGGGGCAGCACAGTAGGAACCCCAAGTACAGGGGCTGCACTCCGAGGGTCCAGACAGCCCCTGCCTGTCACTGAATGTCCCCTCTGGACAGGGCTCGGGCTTGGAGCTGCCTTCAGCACAGTAAAAACCCTGCAAAACAATGCCAACTTAATACATTTAAGGCTTTTCTATTAAATAATCCCACAGAGCAGCTTCTTCCATGAAACCAAGGAAAACCACTCACTGCTGGGCAGGGCTTGGGCTCTGTCAGGGCAGGGGAGTCACAGAAGTGCCCGGCTGGGCTGGGCTTGCAAACACCTTCTCCCTCCGTGCTGGAATTATCCCAGAAGCTGCCTGGCATGCAGGGGAAGGAGAAGGGGAATCCAGTCCCTGGAGGGCACAGATAGCCAGCTGGGCAGTCCCCTGTCTGCAAACAAAGCACACAGTCAGGCTTAGTTGTTTTCTGTCCAGAGGAGGGGAATCTATTCAGCTTCACCTGCAGTTCAAATAACTTGGTGTTTCTTCACTGCAAGGAAATGGGGTAGGAAAGAAGGGAAGAAAGGGAAGTTACAGCCTTACCAGTAAAATTCTGACCATGAGGGATAATTATTGTAGGCAAGGTGGCTATAGGGTAAAATCTTGGCATTGAGACAAGACCTACAAATTTTGCCTCTGGAGTTTTGGGGAAGATGCTCTTCTTCCACACTTGGAGAAGAGCTGTAACTGGGACAGAGTTATCACCTTGCTCTTCAATAAAACCATGGATTCATCCATGTGGAAGAGAATCTATCTGCATTTTCCTACTCTTGAGGCTGCTTTATTTTTATTAACAGCTATTAATATTTGACGAGTTCATTCTTCCCTGACACAAAACAGTTGCAATGAAAAATCCCAAAACTCATTGGAAGAGGAGCAGCAGCAATTCCTCACCTTTGAAATCTCTTTCCTATCCTGCATTGACAGGCAGAAGGCAGAATAAAGACAGAAAACATGCACAAAGCACAGAGCTAACTCCATTAGCAGATGCAGCCTGGGGTAAAAAATTCGGGGTAAAAATTTAGGAGAAGCTGGACTGTACTTACAGGGTGAGGAATTCCTGGAGGCTCCATCCCATCTGTGTAGCAGAACTTCCCTGCAGGACAGGGTGAGCATCCAGCAGCACTGCTCAGACCCCTCTGCTCACCATAGGTGCCATTGGGGCAAGGCTGAGCCTGGAAGTGGAATGGAAAAAGGGGCTTTTGACACCCTAAAATGACTCCTGCAGCCCACAAGGCCAAAGTACACCAGCTAAAGCTGTGAAAAGAATTCAGGATAGTTGTGCACAGCTTCTCAGAAAGTGTAATCCGGATATTATTATACATTATTATATTATTAACAGTTTTATGTAGGATGAATACTGCTGAGATCTGTGAGCACACAAAAAGTACAGAAATCAGTAACAAAAAGTACTAGTAAAGGTTTTTCCATAGCAATGATCCCAGTCAGAGAGAATGGTGGTCACTCACAGCATCTCCCTGGGGACAGAAGTGTCCCTGTGGGCAGGCATTGGCAGTGGCCTCTGGGACATCTGCCTGTCCCACCGGGCACAGGAGCCCTGCTGGGCACACCATGGCAAGCAGCATCACCTCCAGGCTGGTGCTCTCACTGGCACAGTAGTGCCCAACTCTGCAGGGCAAGCAGGAGGCTGAGCCCGGCTCCTGAAATGGGAAAGGATCATGGTGTCACTGCTGGAGCACTGAACAACCCCTCTGCACCTGTGGCAAGTCGTGGTGAGGCCCAAACCCGGGGGTTCGAATGCAGCCAGTTTTATAAAATGTTCCCTGCTGTGCTCAGGAATGCCCCAGGCAACACAAAGATTCCCATTCCCAAACTGCCCCCGAGCTCTGTCAGCATTCAGGGTGCAATTCAGAGCCTCCACCCTGCAAAGAGGAAGCCTGTGCTCCACAGATCACCCTATCATGCCTGTGGATTATCCACACAAACCCAGAACAGGGAGTCCAACAACCTCTGCCAGCAGGAGCAAGGGAAATACAGACAAATTCCCTCATCTTTTCTTGTTACACCCAGCTCCAAGTGCAAACTGGAGGAATAATCTGGGTCTATTTGCCACATATAAATCTCTATTTGTACTTTCTCTCCTCTCCAGTCTCAGTGAGTGGTTCCAGTGGTAGCTCCCAAATTTTTGCAGGGATGAAAATTGGTCGGGACAGAGGTACTGGGGTCCGTTGACAGGAGTTTGTCATCAACGGAGAAACATGGCAATTATCAACTATTAATTACAGGTTTGGGTCAGATAAATATGAATCAAACCTTAGCACCTTTTTGTGGGAATAATTGTGCCATCACTGTCCCCTTTGTGACTCCACCTTGCTGCTTTCCCTCCCCAAGCCACCTGAGAGTTTAATCCCAGAGCAATCCAACACTTCCTTTTGAGCAGGAAGGCCACAGAGGTATCTGCTCCCTGCCAAGGCCAAATGTGCCACAGAAACCTGAGACTTGCACCCAGCAGACAGAGGACAGATGAACTGGGATGGTCTTTGGGGTGGGAACAGCAGCAGGAGTAGAATTGCGCCCCTGGGAGATGCTTTTGGCATCGTGTCTGAAGCAGCTCTGGATCTGAGCGTGCAGGAACATTCCCAGCCTCTGGAATAGCAGTTTAACTCCTCGTAGGGCCAGGACAGGTGGCCAGCGGTGTTTAAAGCTCTGCACACAACCACCCCAAATTCTCAGGAAGTAGGTGGGCTCATCCCAGTGCCTCCCTCGGGGCACTCACAGCCTCAGCCTCCTCTGGGAGCTCCCCTTCTGCCAAAATCCAGGCTTGTGTTGAAGGGAAGACAGGAACAAAGGATTGCTACGTACTGAGAAGTTGCCAGCACCACAAGCTCGAGGGGTGATAGTGCCCAGCTCGGGGCAGTGATGGCCCCCAGGACAGGGGGTGCAGTCTGCAGCTGCCTCCCCGCTGGGGGCCGAGCGAAAGGATCCCCTGAGGAGAAAACACAACACAGGGAAGACTCCTGGGGAGCAGCCAAGTGAGAAAAGGAGATACAGTACACCTCTAGCCTGAATTCCTTGTGTTCTGATTAGAGGGAATGTGCTTTTTCTGCAGCAAAACCCACCCAGTTCAGACAGAACTTGCCTGGACCACATGCAGGGTGAAAAGCACCTCTAACACCCGAAGTGCAGAAAAATAATAATTAAAACCAGGAGAGCCCTGAAATGCCATAAAGAGACATTTCCCCTTGTACCTGCACAGCCCCACAGCGTTGTCCTGCACTTACACTGGGCACAGCACTGGTTTGGAGGTGCCAGGGGGACAGAAGGCTCCGGCAGGGCAGGCAGAGCAATCCTCCACCCTGCCCCTGCCCAGCCGGGTGCTGTAGGTTCCTGCAGGGCAGGGGAATTGCATGCTCCTCCAGGTGCCTTTCCAAGAAAATGAGAGCAGAGAACCACCCCAAATCTTAAAACATCTTCAACACAGAAGGCAGGAAGGTTTTTTGTGGCTATTAAGTGTTTACATGAATTACTGGTATATTCATATTAAAAAAAAAAAATCACTGCTCAGAGCTCAGGTAAGAACAAAAAGAATCAGCATTTAGCAGCAACTGCAGTTTCTTTGCAGGAAGATTCAAATTTAGAATGGTTGCTCATTCTAGGTGCTTGATTAAGCATTTTAATTCTTTGCAAATTAAGGGGGATGGGGGAAATAATGGGACAAACAAGCTCAGTTCAAACAGTATAAAATTGTGACAATACAGAAGGGACAGTTTGCTATCCACGGTGCAAAAAAATACACTGATAAAGCCAGTGTGTGGCTTTATCAGGGTTCACAAAGCCAAAAATTACTTAAATCTCCTTGATTCCCATGCAAATCTGCCTACCTTGAGGGCAGTAGTGCCCTGAGCTGCATCTCCCGGTAGGGACACGGGCTCCTGCCACACAAAACCAGCCTGCAGGGCATGGAGAACACTCCTGTGCCGAGGCTAGGCTGGTCCTGTTGCTCCAGGTGCCCGGGGCACAGCGGAGTTGGGCTGGGGGCCTGGTGCCAGGTGGGCAGTAGTGACCAACTGGGCATGGGCTGGGAGGCTTCTGCTTCCCCCCTGTTCCTGTGAAAACACCAGGAGAAATTTAAGAGCAGCAGAGGGCAGCGTGTTGGCTTCACACCACCCAGTTCCCAGAGTTTTCAGCTCTTTGTGAATAGCCCTGAGTTAAATCTCCCTCTCATTTTGTGTCTTTTCCCGGTTTAAAATGAGATAATAATTACTGTCCCTGCTGATGAGAGGCTCTACCCCAGAGCTGGTCACTAAAGCAGTTATTCACCAGCATCAGTGTCCTACGTGGTGCCCTCACCCAGATGTGGAGATGAAGGTGAAGAGGCCACAAATAAGCTAAAAACCTGGAAGTCTGTAAAAACTGGCTGCCTTGAGGTCAGCAAGTTAAAACAGCAACCAGGAATGGCACAAAGAGAAAACTTCAGAGCACAGAGGGTACCAAATAAAACTTTCTTCACATTTTCCATTGCTGTGATACCTCACTGACCCACTTCTGGTGGGCTCTGTGATAGTGGGGACCAAAGAACTCAGATCAGCTTTGTGCTAGAGCCACATACCTCTGGCACAGACAAATCCTGCGGGGCAGGGCTCACACTGGGACTTGTCAAAGAGGTCAAAGTGGTTGCCAACTGTTCCTGGAGGACAGGCATTGCTGGGGGCATGAGGGCTGGCTGACCCCGCAGGGCACACGAACCTGAAAGTACAACAGGAGAGAGGGGGCTGGATGCCAGGAGGGGCAAACTCTGTGCCCTACAAAAATATTGGGGTGAAGGAGCTGGGGAAAAGCTGACACAGCTGACAGAATCATGACTGAGCAGCAGTAACGCAGACTTAAAATGAAACCCTGTGAGTGGGCTGGTTGCATGAGGCATTTTAAACCAAAAGTGGGTTATTCAGCCAGCTCACACTGTGCACAGCCATGAGATGTGTGGCCTGGTTTCATTCTTGGCCGTTTTTACCTATTTTGTAGAAGCTTCCACCGGGACAGTCTGTGTCACACTGATTTACCAGAAACTGCAACGAAGTGTTGGTACAGCGGATGAAGGAACCTGCACCTGAGGGGTGATTTCATGGTGCTCTTCTGAAATCTGTACCAGCTAGTCCATTCTCAGGGGCTCTTTTAGCTGTTCTAATTGTCTTTACTCCAAACCTTTCCCCGATTTCTAAGGGGTGAAGCAGCTGTGGGTCCCGGAGGGCTGCTTTGTCCTAGGGGATTTGGTAACTCCTCTGCTGGCAGGAAAAACAACCCTTGGAGGCAGCAGCAGCACAAAACTGCCCATCAGGAGGAGTTAAGGGAGGAAAACGGGAGGACAAAACGATTCTCTTTGCGAGCAGACCCATCAGCAGGGTCTGAAGGAGGTTTTGGAGGCAACCACCAGAGGGAAAACAGCTCCAAAGGCTGCAAAAATATCCCTGGTGCATGGAGACAGCAACACCTCCGTGCCGTGTGAGCTGAGGGAAAGGTGAGCGGGAAAAAGAAGAAAAAACTGCACAAAGCAAAAGCTGTGGAGGTGAAATTCATGCACAGACACAGAGTGGGCAGAAAACAATCCAGGCTTACCCTGCTGAGCACTCTGTGTCAGGCTGGGCCAGGCCAGCCTGGGTGCAAGCTCTTCCTGCTGGGCAGGCTCTGCAGTCAGCAGCCTCGTCCTGTCCTGGCAGAGGATTGTATGAGCCTGGCTGGCAGGGCACCGGGAAACTGGCTCCAGCTGGGCAGAAATACCCAGCAGGGCACCTCAAACATGAGCCAGTTCCTAAAGAGAGAGATATTTAAGGTCACAAAGCGATTATGACCTGCTGAGGTCAGAGCATCCTACAGAATATTTCCCCTCTGCTTCCACCTGCAGCAAGGAAGTTTGATGGAGGTTCATCCAGACCAGGAATAAAGCTGCTACAAAGCCAGGAGGTGGTGGTGTTGGATTAGCTGAATTTAGTGTAGCTGAGTGGCTCCTGGAAGCACGAAACCCCTCTGCTCTGAGCTCCGATAAGAACTGAGGTGCGTTAAAACACAAACAAACCTATCAGCCAAAACTAAGCTTCTGCTGCAGGCACAGTTAATAATCACCGTGCCTGGGGCTCTGCTGGGAGAGGGCCTGTGGTTTCCAGGTAAACCGGGCAATTTCCATGTTTGCGTTCTGAATGCAAGGGGATGAAGGGGGTTTTGCAGGCTGGAGATACACTCAGTGCAAACCTCCTCGAATGACAGCCAGCCTGAGCTGTGATCATCCCTAAAATCCCTTGTGTTAAACAAAAGATGCTCGTGTTGCAAACAAAAGGAACATCAGCAAGATCAATACATAATAAAACAGTGATCCCTCGGTGCTGTTGCTGTGTTTAGAAAGTGCATTTCATTACAAAACATTCCCAAACGTTTCACGAGGTGAAAAGGAAACACAAATTCAGCCCGGGACTGGCTGCTCTCCTCCTGAGCCAGGC
The DNA here is from genome assembly GCA_013400655.1 of Mystacornis crossleyi. Classification (NCBI taxonomy): domain Eukaryota; kingdom Metazoa; phylum Chordata; class Aves; order Passeriformes; family Timaliidae; genus Mystacornis; species Mystacornis crossleyi. Next base: position 12,655 of record VYZQ01061203.1, read on the forward strand.
CTTTCAAAAGCAAAAAGAGCAATTCCAGGGGAAGGGGAAATGCTAGCTTAGTGTGGAGGTTCCCAGGAGAATTTCCAGGTCGGCCCACTGCTCCAAACCTGAGTTTGTCAAGACTCAGTCATACCCGGGGGTGTGTGTGCCACTGCAGGCTGCATTAGAGCCTTACAGCCCCCACAAAATACCAGGATTCATTCGAATCCAGGCTTCCCCCTCCAAAGACTGAAGGCACAGGTCAAGGCTGGGATTTCTCAGGGTGCAAAGTGAGTTTAGGGGTTGTCTCCCTCTCTGCCTTCCACCCACTCGCTCACTGTCACCCCTCAAAGAAATCCCATTATTTCCTCTTTACGTTTATACCACACAGTCCAGAGGAGCACAATGCTGGAAAACCTCAGCAGGATGAAGTTTGAGTTTCTCCGACTATAAAATTCCCCAGCGCTGAGCACAACTGAACCAACACACCTAGGTGGGCTGCAAACTCATGGAGCTGGGGGACCCACTCAGAACTCAGCCTTAAGCTGACAAAAGCTTCCCGATGTGGATCTTCACCCCCAGAAAATCCAGCAGGACAGTGATTTTACACAGCCTGAATCCTGGCCATGTGGGTATAGGGGCAGAAAATCCCCTTTTTTTTGCCTGACTTTCTGGAGATGATGGAGTTCAGAACAGATTTAACGGTGTGGCTGCCTGGACACTTCATATGGGATCAGTGAGGGAGCAGATTCACAGCAGAGAATCCCAGAATCCCAGCATAGTTTGGGCTGGAAAGGACCTTAAAGCCCATCCCACCCCTGCCATGGTCAGGGACATTTCCATTACCCCAGGCTGCTCCAGCCTGGCCTTGGACACTCCCATGGATGTGTCACTCCCAGCCGCAGCTGCTCTGGCCAATCTAAGCATGTTATCTCTGAGCTAAGCTTTTATCTGCTCTGCAGGACCAGGCTGGACCTGTTCCTGTGCAATAAATGTGACACGAAACCTTTGGTTTCACTGGAAAACGAGTTTGTCACACTTGACATACACCCGTGCAGGGGGTGGGCACGGCCTAAGATCATTAGGGCAGAGTATTTAAAACACCCTGTGGTTTCTCAGAGTTTGTCCCTGTATCTTGCTGCACCAGGAATTATCCTGCCTTTGCCAAGGGTTCCCTGGGAGATATGACAACATCAATTTAGAAAGCAGCACACGCGCAGCACAACAGCTTATGTTATTAAACCCAGAGAGTTTTTAAACTCTAATTTACTTTGCGGCTCCTGCAATGACTTTTTTTTTCCAGATGCCACTGGCTGGCCCTGTCTGTTGAATTTGGCTGTCTTGATGAGATATGAGGTTTGCTCCTTGCTGCACCACAGAAATCCACTTCTGGTTTTAATTCCAGGAGTGGGTGGGAGGCAGCAATTTCCTGGGGTTGGCTTTTGAGTAAAAAAAAAAATCATTCAACAGTCAAGACACTTTAGCAGCTGAGTCATTTCCTGGAAAAGAAATTATCAGATAGACAAAAATATGGCTTGATTTGAAGGAGATAATTATTTTCTTAGCACATGGGCGGAAGAACCGAAGAGATGCAAAGGGAGACCAAGCACCTGAACTCCCAAGTTTGTGCTCCTGGCTGGGATTTCTGATCCTGGATAAAATATTCTGAGCTCAGGCCAAGGTTTGCTTTGGTGGATTGAGCTCATTCCCTGAACCTCCCTGTTTTCCTATTTGCACAGTGTTGTTAAGGGCAGAGAGGCATTTTTATACCATTGTGAAAGACACTGAGATGCTATGGAGTGCTCAAACCTGGGCAGAGCAAGCCTCAACCACATGTGATCATTGTAACAGAGAGCCAGGGCTCCCTTTCTGTGTCTAAGACATTTATTACCAGAAAAGACTAACAAACCTCCTTTATACTGCCTCTTAATCTTATTTTCACCATAACTAAACTCAAATCTCATTGCTTTCAGCACGTTTCCCAGTCATTAGAATGACTCAGTCCTGTGTGTACAAAACAAAGTTCTACTGGCTTAGAAAACCAAACCAAAACAAAAATATTTAGAAGGAAGCATCACAGCTGGAAATTTGGGGAAGACTTATGCTGCTGCCTTGCAGCACTCAGAACATTGCAAACCCCTTTGTCTGCTTGGCACTTTTAAATTTAAGGGCAGGGCCTCTGCAGCCTCTGAAGGCAGAAATTCCAATGCTTTTTTTGCTGTTACAATATAAAAGATTTCCCTGATGTCTAATCTCATTTCCCCTGGCTGCAAGAAGGGGCTGAGGACTGTTGTGAGTGATTCAAACACAAATAAAGGACCCCTTTCCCAAAGGAAAAGGGGATGCTCAGCTTTAATTGTGTTGCTCCTCTGTTCCCACTCATGAGAGGGCTTGGAAAGGAGTCTGAGTGAGGAGACTGTGCTGGAAAAGTTCACTAAGAGTGGTAAAAAAGTGCCTCCCATGCAAAAGTGCTGTTGAATAAGTTTAAAACAGAAAGTTTCTGAGTTTTTATTCACAACTGACCTGCTGGGTGACCTCAGCAGGCCCAAAATTAAAATGTTTTAGGACACAGACCTGGCAAGCTTGAGGAATTGCTGCTGGCTCTGGGAACTCCCTCCTTGGGCCTGAAGCTCCCAGCTGAGCACGGAGGGACTTCAAGGCCATCAGGACAGAAGTGACCTGGAGAGAATTGAAAGAAAATCCCAACATGGTGTTGTTTAGAAAAGACATTCTTGGCAACTCAGGCTCCACCTGCCTAAAAATGTTTCTTCCTTTTGTAAGGCTGAGCTGACAGAGGAAATTCAAACATTTAACACAAAATTATATTTTCAAATTCAAAACATACAATGAAATTTCTGACTTAATTAGTTTTATTAGCATAGTTAGAGTTAATTGTTCTTTCTTTCTACTCCAATTTTCTGGTCTCTCTAAGATCATGGAGATTAAAGATCAAGCTGAGGTGTTCCTTGTATTTTTCCAAGGACCACATTCTTCTCCCCAGTTTCTTTCCCCAATTTTTCACTTAAAATTCTGCTGCCAGTTGTACACTGAGTGATGAAATGCTGACATCCACCTAGAATTAATTGCTCTCCCCAAGTAAGGCTTTGCAGAACTTGATAGTCAAATGGTTTCCTAAACTCCAGATGGATATTTGAAGAGCAGAAAGAAGAAGAAAGCAGGATTAACTGAGCCACTGCTCTGCTGAAATCCACCGCTGTGCACATCTCTTGCGCAGGCAGTGCTAAATACACAGATTATGTGTCATTAAAATCAGTCAGAGCACGAAAAACAACATGAGAATCTCAGGCAGGTGATGGAATTCCAAGTCCCTATTGCCTCAGGGCTTTGGGATTGGTCTGGGGGGCTTAGATTTAAGGACACTGAATTCTAGCATGGGATGCTCTGTGTTTGTACCCAACCCCAGCCACTGGAAATAACAGAAATCCTATTTCTATTCCCTCCCCCATGTTTTATAACTGGGTCTGAACTACTGAGATCCTGGTCTCTAACTGTTCCCTTCACCCTTCTCCTGGGCAGCAAGTGAGGCACCCAGAGCATAGGAATTCATTATTTAATAGGACGGGTTCTAATTACAGACGTCAAAATTGAGTTACTGAGCTCGGTTACTCTGCAGGAGTACCCGAGCTCAGTAACTGGAGCTGCTGATGGAATCATCTCCTGTGGCAATTCATGGCTTGGAGGAGTGGGAAAATCATGTAAGGGCCTCAGACTGCCAACTGCCAGTCCTCTCACAGGCTGACAGCTACACCGCGGTCCCCATCAGGCCTTTTTCCAGGGGTTCAGGTGGGCTGGGAAATGGGGATTAAATCTGAGGGGGTGTGGAGGGAATGACTGGTGATATTGCTGCTCCCTGTAGCCCCAAACTTCCCTTGCCAGGGCTTGCATTGAAGGATAGGACAGGATTTAAGTGGAGGGCTTGGAGGGACACCAAAGCACCACTATGATGATTCAGAGGAAACAAGCACAAAAGATAAACTAATCTTGGACTACCAAACCCTCACTGGGCTTATGCTCATTGTCTGGGATGTATAAGGGGTTTTAATTCTGTAGAAAACTCTCTTTTTATGGGGAAACTGTGGCCCGTGGCCATTCAGTACTGGAAGGCTTCTCCTTCCTGCCCTCTCGCTGAAGAGTCAGAACTTCAAAAGGCAGTCGTTTCGCAAGAAAACCTTCTCAGTCTATTCCCCTGCTGCCTCATTCTGCAACTCAGTGACACCCTCAACAACACACTGCAATTTCCTAAACACGGACTTGTTGGGATTTCTTTGAGAGTGTTGACCATAAAGGGAAATTAGGTGAGACAATCAGTGTTCCCCTCTTTGGTTCCTAATGCCTACAGCTCTCCCAGTAAATTGTACTTGTGATAGCCAGTGAATCAAGTCCGGGAGAGGGGGGTGCTCTGACTGTACCTAAATCAATTTTACAGATGATCAGTTAAGAATCAGAGAGTGAGAGCTCTGCTTTCTCTGTGAGAAGGGAAACCAAAAGCTTCCCTTGTTGCTCAGCAACATTTGCACACTCTGGTTTCCACCTCAGCTCCACCTCTTCCATAAACTCACAGAACCAGCTGTGATTCTTGGGATTCTCTCACTTTCATTTCTGCCCTTCATGAGCTCTTTGGAGCAACAGTCGCTTTTTGTCAGGAATTAATTTGCACCTCCAGTTTTACTTTAAAACAAGGAGCGTCTCTTTGTTCCACCAAGTCAAAGAAGTGTTACCAGAGCAAAATGCCACTCTAGTCTCCTCAAATTCTGTGTTTTAATGAGCACAGAAACGCTAGTGAGATGTATTTACCTGCTGGGCAGGGCTGGCAGGGCCTAGTGTCCTCAGCTGAGAGGGAAGCAGGAGTGCAGGTGACACAGAGGATGCGAGTGGGGTTTGGCTGCTGACCTGCTGAAGAGTGCTGAGGGGGAAAACACAAATTCACAGCAGAAAAAGCTTTAATTTTGACCCAACAGCAGTGTCCCAGAAAAGCCTGATTCAGGAAAACTCAGGAAAACACCATTACTGCACTCTTTTTTCTCTGCCCTGCACTGCTTCAACTCCATTCTCCAGCCACAATTTCTAGGTGCAAAAGTGGTACCTCAGCCTCGAAGTTTGAGTGCTCAGCTGAGGCTTTTCATGGTGGCAGACTGGCAGATAAGCTGAGCTCTAACACTGCCAGAATTTAGATAAAAGGTACTTATTCTTTTTAATAGAGGAGAATTTGTGTCAGGAAAAGGTTCTTCCCCTAGAGGGTGCTGGGCACTGCCCAGGCTCCCCAGGGAATGGGCACGGCCCAGAGGCTGCCAAAGCTCCAGGGTCCTTTGGACAGCACTGCCAGGGATGCAGGGGGGGTGCTGTTGGGGTGTCTGTGCAGGGCCAAGACCTGCATTTGATGATCCTGATGGGTCTATTCCAACTCAGGATATTCTGTGACTCTGTGAGTCTTGGATCTACACCTCTAAAGTGCTCTGAATGCTTTTCTTTGATGAATCAAGATCCATATTGTACTATTAAACCAGGGAATTCTGTTTCCTGACAAGACCTTCCTGCTCAGGCAGAGGAGTGTCCAGACTCCTGCATGTCCAGAGGAGTGAAAATGTACTCTTGGAGAGGACGTTTCTCATGCTGTACCTCTGTGCTCCATCCATTGGGGCACACGTGTCTCTCTGGGCACTCCCTGCAGTCCAGCTCTCCCTCTGGTGAGTGCTGACCAGGCCCACAGCTCCTCTGGATGCCCGTGCCTGGATCACAGGAATATCCCTCGGGACACGCTCGGCAGCCGGCCCTGCTGTCCAGGCTGAGGTAGCCATGGGGACAAACCTGCAGGGACAGCACGGGAGCAGCACAGCCACAGAAACACAGGTTACATGAATAATGCAAACCAGCAGCTTCAGAGATCCCCAGCTCTGGTGCCAGGAAGGATATTGGGTCATTTTCAGCCTCTGTGCACTCCTAAGTTCCCCACAGGAGCTTTTTCCTTCTGCACGGTGGCAGAGCTCCTTTCTGGATACCTGGGGGGACAACCTGCTTCCTCTGAACCCAAAAGAGCAGGGATTTCCTGAAAAACTTCAAAGCAAACTGCAAAAATCTGAGGAGAAGCCTGAGATCAGATGGATCATAATACATGGCAGTAGAGGCAAAAAGAACTTCACCTGCTTGCTCTCCTTCAGCTCACCTGGCAAGCTGAGAGGTTTCCCTGAGCAGTCAGGTCATTGGCAGTTCCCAGAGGGCATTTCCTTGGAGCTGCTTGGCCTCCAGGGCAGCTGGATCAAAAATAATCAAGTTACACAATTAGATTATTTATTTCTTTTGGAATTCTATCCCAAACGAGCCAGCGTGGGTGTCGTGTAACATCCCCTTGGCCCACTGCTCAGTAAAAATATTTGTGGCCACAGAACTACGGATTCTAACCCAAATTTAGTGGGTTTCCTGCTTCGGTGATTATTCACATATTAAAAAATCACATTATGTGAGTTTTTTGTGTCTCACTTTCAGCCCTGCATTTTAACCCTCAGAATATTCTGAATGTCAAATGCCCCAAGTGTTTAACGCTCTTATTTCAGGGGACTTACTAGAACCCTGCTGGACACTCCAGGCAGTTGCCAGCTGTGTAATAATGGCCCTGCCTGCAGTCTATGAGGCAGTGGCTCTGGCAGTCCCTGCTGCAGCCAGCTGAGAGGGAAGAGACCCCTGAAAGAGAAAAAATCAAATAAATTTAAGGTACAATTAACAAATATTCAAGACTCCAAGCTAAATCCAAATATTCAAGACTTGAAGCAATATCACTACTTCCCTGTTATCACACTCTTCCTGAAGTTTTGATGGCTAAAATTAAGAAAATTTCAAATCTGCTCCCTTAAGGTTTCTAAGTAGATATTCTGAGCACAAAACTCTGGGAGAAATCCCCATTTCAGATGCTTTATCAAACTAAACCATCCACCTCTCATAGGCAGAAGGCAGCCTTTTCCAGCTCTTTCTCAGCTTTAGGAAAGGTCTTGTTTTGTTTGCCAGAAAATTGAAAAGCTCAGTTTTCAGGAGAGTGCAAGCAGCAGAGATGGAAAGAGCCAAGGGATAAAGGAGGTGCTGAGTGTTGTGTAATTCCATAATTTTATAATTTCAATTTTTACTGATCCCTCTTCAGGAAATATCATGACATCACATTCTGTGAGAGGAAGGTGATAAATTCTTCACAAAGAGCAAGACACCTGAAAGCTGAACTTAAAAAATTGAACAAACACTGAATTATCTCCCCTTTTTGCATTTCCTACTGTCAGATTTAGATTCTGTCATGCCTCTGTCCTAATGAATTAGTTCGGGTTTTAGAAGTGGGCTTCGCTGTGATAACCATGAGGATTTCAGAGGAAGTTCCTCACAAGGAACCAAATCTGACAAACCCGAGAATTCCAGGCTTTTCTTCCCTCTGTTCCACCTTCAAATAAGATCTTTGGGATTATTGTTACCAGAGCACATTGATATTTTCATGGGTTTTTTTCTCTATTTAGAAAATAAAACCTCTTGGTGAATGCATCCCCCACCTGCTCTGTCTTCTCTCCTGAATGAATTCCGAAAAAGATTGCGCAGCCTCCCTTTATGACCAAAATGAGCTGAACAACTGCCATCTCTAATGCTGTATAGCTTTGAGGAGGTAACAGCATCAGCAACAAATAAAAACAAAACCAAACCAAAACAAAGCAGCAACAAAAAATTACAAACACAAACAAAAACAAACCAACCAAACAAAACACCCCAAACCAACCACAAAAAAACAAAACAAAACAAAACAAAACAAAACAAAAAACACACAAAAACCAACAAAACAAAACAAAAATGAAGTTTGCCCATACAAAAGTCACCCACTCACTTCTGGGGAAGGTCCTCAGGCTCCAGAACAAAATCAGCCAGCTAAAAGCCTGAGCCATGGGAGCTTGTGAGCAGTTCCGAAAAAAAGGAAAGCTCAGAGCTTATGATTGAAATGTTTCTGGAGCACCTGGCGCTGGCTTTGTTGAGGCTCAGTGTAACCCAGCCCCTTCCAGGTATTCGCTTTCCAACCCAGCCTGATGTGAAATGGAAACAGAGCTGCAGAAAGAGGAGATGGACAAAGAGCTGATCCCAGGGGAGCTCCCTCAGCACTGCTGAGACTAAATTGTGAGAAAACACCATTAAACGGGAGATAATGAACACCCTTCTAGTATCCACAAGGAAAACTGAAAGCACACTTGTCACAATCTCGCTGATCTCTCTGGCTGCCCAAGACCATCCTGAGGAAAGGGCCCTGCAGGGTCACAAATGTCTTCTTTTCCTACAACACCCAGGTGAAACATTCCCTCTTTGCCAGCTGTTTGTTCTGCAGTTTAAGGTTTTTGCTGGAAGCTGAAGACCCAGATGAACCCTTACTAAAGCAGGGTTCTCCCTTGTAATGCTCACTCATTTTTCCTTTTTGAAGGTAACTCTTTGATGATGCTGGGCACTGCGGGGGGGAAAATAGCTCTTCCAAGTTTCACAGAATCCCAGAACGGTTTGGGTGGGAAGGGAAATTAAAGATCACTTCCACCCTCTGATGGGCACGGACCTCTTCTCCTATCCCAGGATGCTCCAAGCTCCATCCAGCCTGGCCTTGGACACTGCCAGGGATCCAGCGGCAGCCACAGCTTCTCTGGGTACCCTGTTCCTCCCCACCCTCACAGCCAGGAATTCCTTCCCAATATCCCATCTAAAGTTTTCTCTCTTCCAGTCTGAAGCCACTGCCCCTTTTCTGCTGACTTCTGGCAGGGAGATGAGGATAACTTCAGCAACAGTAAAAAGCAGGGAAGGGCAGCCCTGCCACACGCACAGAAGGAATTTCCCTCTAGTGCTGCCTGACTTCACTTCCTGAGAAAAGACCTTTATAATTTGGACCAAAACATGAATTGTACATTACCCTTGAATTGTCCAAGTCCCTTCATGCAGGTGATGGAGAACATCTCCAGGCAGGAAGGAGGAGAAGCTCTGGCCATCACATCACGTTCACAGAGAGGCCTCACTCCCCTCATCCCACCCAGCAAAGCACCATCTGTTGCACTTTTAAAAGTCTTTAATTAAACTCCTCCAGTAGAAATCCAATGTGTCTTTTCTTCATATTCTACTACTATTCCTGTAAATCTCTGCAATTATCTTATATTACAGGCAAGAATTGCCAATTAAAACCTAATCAACACAGTGTAAAGGCAGGCACCAGGCCAAGTGCTTCTCATTTTCTTCCCATTTTTGACCCGCTTTGTCCCTTGTACTTGAGAAAGTTCAGAAAAGATGGAAGACACAACAGGAGGCAGAAAAGATAAGAGGAAGGGTTTGAGTCACTTTGTCTGGTTTCCAGTTCCCTAATTAACTGGAATACTCAGATTAACGCAGAGATAGCTCATGGGTCAAATTCCCTCCTGTTGCTCTACAGAATTCTCAGATTTATGCAGAGAGGATTCACAGGTCGGATTCCCTCCTGGAGCATGGGAAAGCGTCAGCTGTTTAATTGTGGTCTCATTTGAGGGATGAAATGCCGACTTCTCCTTCCTCTGATCAGCGCCCTGGAGCTCTGAGGGGCTGTGACTTGCTGGATGTCACACCCTTATCTGGGATAGCACCCCTGAGAATTCCCAATTCCCACCATAAAACCTCTCAAAGCAGGATCCGCTGCATCCACACCCATTTTGAACCTTCCCATTTCCACTGTATCCTGGAGCCAGAAACAAGGAAAATCTGCCCTGATTGCTTCTGCTCAAGCACAGAATCCAAGTACCGTGAGGCAGCAGCGACCTGGGACTCACTCCAGGAGTTTGGGATTTGCTTTCATACAACAGAAAGCAGCATCATTCATCCCAAACATCCCCTAACCCCTCCACTTCCCACTGAGCTCTCTCTTCCTGGCTATAAAGAAAACCTGCTATGATTTCATCCTCTTCTGTTGGCAAACAGATGAACGTGGATTGAATTATAAATTGATCCATGGGGATGGGAATGTGGCTGCAGCAAGGAAAATAAATAAGAATGTCTTCTTCTCCATGCAGGTGTTGGAAGCTGACCAAGAATCAGCATATTCATCCCTCTGGGATACAAATAGCTCAGCTTCTAGCACTGACACACTCATCTCTCCTCTTGATACTGCTCCTGCAGCCCTGGCTGTGTTTGGAAAAGCTCTGACTTTTCCTGAACTGTTTGATCAATCCTAAAGAAACCAGTCAGCCCTGAAATATTTGGAGTCCTTCACCATTTTTCTTGATTTAACCCCAAAAAACTCATTCTGTTCAGTGGCACCTCCCAGATGTGGAATCAGCAGCACTTCAAGGACAGGAATTCCCCAGAGCAAGAATTTTGGGTGTGAATGCACTGGGAGGAATAGGAATGACCTGGAACCTCACAGGGAGCTACAATCCCTCATCCTGAAATAGTTTTCCATTTCCACACAGGCAATTTTCTTCAGCCATCAAACCTGATAAAACATCCCTTTCCTAAATGAAAAATATGCAAATGCCACAAATTGCACATCTTATTATTTCACCTACAGTGAGTGTGGAGGTGAAAAGGGGAAGTGAGGAAAGGACATAGAGACAGCTCAAAGCTGGGGAAAAGCAGGAGCTGGAAATCACACTGGGAATTATTTTGTTACTTATTTGTACAGATAGCAATTTCAGTAGCACCAACAGCTCACAGAGCTTCAAAACAAAAGGAAAAATCTGTGATTTCAAATCAAAACTTCATGTTCAGCACCAGGAAGGGCATTTCAACCTCAAGTCACAACTTTGATAAAATGGCAGGGATGGCAGTGATGGGTGAGGATGGAGCCTCCTCTCATGTGCTTCCCTCTCCCTTTTCTTCCTTTTTTTTTTTCCTATTACACAGACAGAATTCTGTGGATTAATACATTAAAATTCCCCTTTTAAAGCTGCAAAGTCAGGGCTGCATCCTTCCTGCAGGCATTTATATAAAAATAACTGTGCAAGTCCCTTCTAATGCCATCTGAAAAGCACATCCATAATCCACTGTGGGATTTTGAGCAGATCCAGGGCTTCCCATATGTGCATCCCAATGACCTGGAGGGAAAAAAAATGACCGAATATCACAAAATAACACCACTTACTGATACAAAACCCTCCAGAATTACTGAGAGGTGCTGCAGTGATACAGAGGCCACTTTCCTGTCATGCAATCCTAGAGCAAGTTGAGAAAAGAGAACAAAAACCTCAGGTTTAATATGAAAAAAAAGCAAGATCAGGGATAATTTGGGTTGGAAAAGACCTAAAAAGATCATTTGGTTTCAAGCCCTTGCCTTGGGGTGGGGGTGGCATGACCAGTTTGCCAACATACACTCAAGACTTAAGTGGAAGTTTTCCCCTTCTGGAATAAAACGCAGAAGTGTAAAATCCCAGCACAGCTTTGTTATTCATGCTGAACTCTGTCCTTCCTGAGCTTACACAGTTAAATACCAAATTTACAAAGGCAGTAGACGATGTTGAGGAAAAATTAAATGGTGCAACACAGAAAATCAGACAAACCAGAGCTTCAGGAAAATTTAGATGAAGATGAAGCACAGCTTTCCCAGACATCTCCAGCAGCACATGGAAAGCTGATGGAATTGGGGAGTGCAAGAGAACAGGAGGGGAGGCAAAAAACAAGGGGAGAATTGTAGTGGAACCAACAGCAAAACATTCCTGGGCAAGGGCTAAGATTTGACAGCACTACTATAACCTGTATCAGATATATTTACATTAAACTCAGCTTGATAGAGAGTGGTGGAACCAACAACAAATAACAAAAGTTGCTGTACCTACAGACCCTTCCAGCCCTAAAATGCCGAGTGGCAGAGGCAGCACAGGCGGAGGAAGGCACTCACTCCGATGTGGGGCTGGGAAGAGCTGTCTGAGCCCCAGGTGTTTACAGCTCGAGTGACAAATGCTGCTAAGAGCACTCATTAATCCCTCTCAGCCAGACAAGATCCCCTCGGTTTGCTTTTCACCTGTTGATGGATCAATTTTGTCTCCTGCCCCACTGCAGTTCAAACTTCGTTAGACATTTTGTTAAGTGCTGTTCATGATATCAGAGCATTTATCCCACTTGTCTCTGAGCAGGGCGGGCAGAAAGTTCTTTTCTGAGATGGGCAGGACCAGACCGACCTTTCCTTGGTGTAGCCTCCCACAACTTTTGATTTTCCTCTGCTAAAGCTGAAACACGGCCCAGGGCTGTCCCTGGATGTTGTCACAGGGCAGGCAATGCTTCCAAAATTTCCTAAATCCCACTTCAACACAGGATGTATTTCTGATGGTGTCTCCTGCTCCCTGAGAAGATGCAAGCAACATTTGTTAAACAGATCATGTAATTATACTGCAATTACTGAAAACTACACTGAGGCATTGCTGAAAATCTCATATTTCTCCTCTTCATGAAAAGGGCATGAAAAGCTCAGTCCCTTTAGAGCTCTGTTGGCCATAACCCTTCTCATCCAGCTGTGCCCAGCAGCAATTATAATTCTTGGTGTCTTCCATCTCCAGAATCTGTTTAACATCCCTCGATTTGTTGTCAGAAAACACATCTGCAATCACCCCCAGTAGCTGATTCTTCCCTCAGCTCCCACTGCTGGAAGGCTCAGGAGGAAGTGGCTTCACAAATGTGGTCTGTGCATAACTGAAAAGTAAATAAAGAGGCAAAAATGGGATCACCCTGGAAAATGGGTATGTGTTATGTCTGTAAATTCATCTCTTCTGTATAGGACTAGAAACCAGGTACAGGAGAAGAACATCCAGGGAAATGCGGCCACTTCACAGCAATATTTAAGAATGGAGTAGGGGTGGTGCAGGAACACCAGGGTCAGCATATGACTGCCAGGGTGGTGTTTCTCCTCCCTCCATGTGAGTAGGAGAAGATGCATACCAGGAGGGCCTGAAGTTTGTAAATACCAATAGGAACCTGCAGCTTTGATGCTGCACCTTTGATTTAATCACAGGTTCAGGTTAGAAAAGACCTCCAAGAGCATGGAGTCCAACTTTAACAACAGAAAAATCCTCACAAGAACCAGAAATGGAGCCCAGGTAAACCAACCCTTTCCATACACTGATAAATTAGCACACAGTGCAGACAGGATCAAAAGTTTAAAGGCTCCAACTAGCACCAGATCTGCTTTTGAGAGCCCCTGCTCTGCATTTTATTGGCAAACTAAACTGCTGCCACAGCAGAACAGCCAAGGTAGTTGCTGACTCCAATAAAATTGCAGTTTAATTTGAAAGTGCCCCCCACCACTGACATTATTTATTTGCCTCTATTCTTACTTAATACAATCATAGGAGTAGGAAACAAAACAAAGGCATCAGCATAACCACCACAGATTTAAATATTGCTACTAGGGTGGTGATTGACCCTTCAAAAAAGCCTCTTCTTGCAGGGGATGGAGAAGTTTAAAGCCTTGTACATCCTCTCAAAACCAGGATCAATTATGTCAGCCAGCAGCAGCAGAAGTAACTCTTTTTAAGCCCTGCCAAGACCGTGCAGAGGATTTTAGCAGGGAAATTGGTCTGTGGCAGGAGTCTCCAAGGCCGACCTGGCAACTTAAGAGCCGGAGTCTTGAAAGAGAAAGACCCTGAAGTGAGGGCCAGCAATAGAACATGAAATGACTGAAAGGAGTACTGGACAAGAGGAAGAAAAGGCTTTCAAAATATCAGGGTGGTAATTTATCAAAAGCTGTAAGTGTTATATTGAGGGACCTCACATCAGAGGCACTTAATGATCGCTTCCTCTCTTCATGCTCAAGTCCTGACAAAAGCGATGTTTCCAGTGGAATACTCAGATCCAGATTAAAGCAGTGAATGGCTCCAACAGGACAGGGGAGATAAAACCAACATGTCCATCCAGGAGGAAAAGCTTCAGGCCAGCTGGATCCCATCAGGAATTCATTTGAGAGCTGATAATATTAAATATTCACACAATGTCTAACTGCTACTAAAAGGCATTTATTAAAACTGAATTCTTGTCAGAAAACACTGTCTTTAGCTTCTTTTAGCCAGTGTGATCCCAGTTTCAGGGTTTTGTGGCCTGGACTCATTTTGCAGCTTGGATGTTTATGTATCCCTGGAAGTTTTATAGAGCCCACATTGTACAACTACAGTTTGAATTAGAGGTGCCTTGCATCCACTAGCTATGACAAGAATAGGGGGAAAAAGTGTGTTAAATCCACATTCGTGATTTATTCTCCACAGTGTGACTAAAAATCATTATTTCTCATTTCCAAGCTTAAACACTTGAACAGCCACTTTATCTCACTTTTACCTGCTCCAAGCATGCCAAGAAGCTTTAGCAATTATGAAAAAAGCACTTGAAGACCTGAAGATTGGCCCAGTTGTGCTAGCTGTATTCTTCCAAGCATCTTTCAGATTCCTTTTCCACTGCAGTATCTTCTGTCAGCTGAGTTTCTGGAACTCACCCTTATTTCCAGGGGAAATTTTAGCACAGGCACCAGAGGTGCATCCAGGGAACTGAAGAGATGAAACTTCTTCCCTTACTGCAGAGAAATCTCCAAAACTATTGTTAAAATCACCTATGCCTTGGCACAAAGGCCATGCTCCATTTAATGGTTTTTTTTCTGTGCTGACGAGTCACTGTTGCTCAGCAAGCAGCACTAAAAAGTTCATTTAAGTTTTGCCTGAAAGTTCATTTAAGTTTTTCCCTCAAAGATCCACTTTACAGGCTTTATTTTTTTAAAAGGGAAGAAATTTACAGGGGACACATCTCTGATTGGCAGCACTTCTAATGGAGAAAGTGGCTCTGGAAAATTTTGCCAAGTGACACATGAAAACAAATCTCAGTTTCTAAATTCTGGTGCTTCTCACTGAACTTCTTTTTAACAGAAGAAAAACCATCACCAGAGTGCAAGCCCACAGCATTCCAGCGGATTCTCAGAGATGTTATTTTTTTTACAAATTCTCTCCTGTCACCCAGTGTATTCCCCACAGGAAAGTCTTTGGGAGTCAGGGCACCAAAGTGTTTTACACCTGGGATACTGGGGCACATGTGATGTAAATACATGAAGGAAGAACATTTTGGGGGGTTCTCTCCTGTACTAACCAAGGTACACAGCCAACCCTTGGGGCACCTGCACTGTGCTGTGTAATTAGACAAGTTTCCTACTGGTTTCACTGGATTTGGCTTAAACAGAGAAAAACAACCTGGAATTGAGTGGTTTCTGCTCCACTGGATGCCCAGTTACCTTCCAGGATGGCCTTAGGATGCAACATTAAAAGCTTTTCCAGACATTCCTTTTAGGACCTTGCCTAAGACCAAAAAGATTTTAAAGCACAGCAGGGACCAGAACCCCAGAATTCCCAAATTTAAGAGCCTCTTGCTCTACCTGAACTTTACATTTCCTGCAAGCACCCAGTTCAAGCTGCTGTTTCACCACAGAACCAGATTCAAACACGTACTTCCCCATTAACTCTTCCAGGAAAAGCTATTCCCATCCGTTCAGTAAATTCGAATGGATTGTTGGTTATTCCCATCCAGCAAACCTGGGAACAGCCCCAAAGTGGCCACTCCCTGTGGTCATTTAATCCACACGGATGCTGCACTTCAGATCCTTGTCCACATGCTCCTTCAGGTCAGTGCAAATTATAAAGAAAACCATGCAGGCACAGGTTAAAACACTCAGCAGGATAAGTGAACTTGGTTTTAAACATCTGGATTACATCCTTCTCTAAAAGGGACTGACAAATCCTCTCATTCCTCGCGCTGATGCTCTCCCATTAGCCTTCCTCTCCCACTCACTCAAACTGCAGATGTCCCCCAAAAACTACTGCAGGAAATGCTTACTAAATTTATAATCAGTAGCCAAGTGTCCCGTAGATCTTCCCTCGGGTCAGACCACCCCAAAAGAGGTCTCGTTTACAGGCCAGACTTGTACCCACACCTGGAGGTAACTGCCTGCCTTTTTCCTTCCTAAACCCAAGGCTCGGCTCATGAAGCAGCCCAGGGAGGTTTTTTTTAATCCCTGTTTAGCCTAGCATGAAATTGCTTTGCAGGTAGTGATGAATCCTGCGGCAGCTTCTCCCCTTGTTGGGTAATTTGCTGTGCTGGTGAGGCCGGTGCTGCACCAGGGCGTCCCCTTATCAGCAGTGTCACAACAGCTGTGTCCAACGAGCCCTTTGGCATATCCTGTCACTGCGGATCTCCTGCTCCTGGGGTTTGAGGCACTGCTTTCACTTCTCAACAAAACAGACAGCTCCTCGCACGGAGGGATGGTTGGCAGCCCCCTGACTGTTCAAGACAAAAGGTTTTGCTGCAAAAGGCTTTTTGATTTCATTATTCATCATCTCAGGTTTGCTGGACAGTGCAAATAAGGAGCTGTTTCTCACTAGTCTGCCTTCTTTCTATTTTAAACTACATTTTTCCTTAGAAAAACAGAACCAGACTCCTTTTAGAACAATTCACTTCTTTTACTGGATGAACTAAAGGTGGGAATTTTTATAAAGTGAAGGATCTGTGTTCAATTTTGTACCTCTCAGTGCTGGGATAGTGTTTAACCCCTATGATCAGTTACCTTATTCTACAGAAATTCCAATTTCTAAGTTTCCCCCACACTTGTTGTTTTCTATTTGCCTCCACTCCTCATTTATCCTCATTTATCTTTATTCAGCTCCTTCCTCTCTACAGCACGGCTATTCCTGTCTTCCCCCTTTTCCCCTGAGCCAGTTGTGCCTCTGATCCTTGCTCCTTCCAGCCACCATCATTGTGCTCTCATTTTCCTAGCGAGCTGCCACAACCAGAAAAATTTAAGGAGGGTTTGTCTGACTGGAGGAGGACTTTACAGGAATCCCATCTCCCTCCATCACGCAGTTGACTTCCAATTTGTTGATCATAATTTCTGCTGGACAAAAGCAGCAATGAATTTATTTCCTACACTTCAGGGTCACTTGGAGCTGTTCTTACCCATGGAAATTTTCTTTAACACTTGGCAACTTTGTTCTGGGCTAAGAATCCAGTTTTACTTATTCTTCATCGTGAGCAAGAATGGCAGAATTGAGCACTTAAAATCCTCTACATTAAGGTATTTTTCATCAAAATAACCCCAAAACTCACAGATGTGACTTTTCCCCTACCACAGATCCCCTGATCTTAACTTCTCTGGAAGTCTGAGCCCTGGAAGACTTACAAGTGTTACAAATCTGCACATAGACAAGCTCTTAGAGGAAAAAATGTCAGTCTCTAATAGCTGAGCCCACCTCAAATCATCCAGCTTGCTTGGAAAGACTATTTGACCGATTTCCAAGAATACCAATCACACGTTAGAGTCTCTTACTGGAAATACAAGGAAGAAAAAAGATTCCTTGGTGAAATGTCACCCACTGAAAAGCATTTGGTAGGGCGAAAAAGCACAGAAACTTGTTTTCTTTTAATATTTACCCATTTTGTTTACATGTGAGAAAGTGAATGTCAATTCCACCTCAAAATCAAAGCGTTTTGTATTTATGTTTCTTGTACTCTGTTTTCCTTTAAAGCCACAAGGATATTCACAAGGAATTTTCTGAGAAAACAATGGTTTTCACTTCCATTGTTCTCCCTTCCCCACTGCAGCAGAAAAGAGAGGTCATTTCGAAGTCATCTCTAAACAGAATTTGTATTCAGAGCATTTATTGCTTTAATTATTGTTTGCATACGAAATTTGGGACAGCAGCCCTCTCAGGGGACAGCTACACTCACCAGCTGAGCAGCCGCCTGGGGGAGAAGGCCCAGGGGTTCTCTCCTCAACTCATTCCACAGGAATTCCCACCCAGCACTCATGAAATCAGGTCTGGGACTGATCCTGCTGCTCCCTGGGATGCAGTGGACGTGTCCATCCTGCACAGTGGGGGATCCAAACGCAAATTTAACAGGGAAGGACAAGATTGTACAGATCCAATCCAAGGCTCCACTGAGCTGGCTCACACAGAGGGGCTTCTTTACCAGCAGCTGGAGAATTTTGCAATATGTTTTTTGTAGTTCTGCAGTGCCAACAAAGATTTGCCTCCTCACCCCTCGGCTTCAGGTTCCATCCTCATTTGAGAGAGCAAAACTTGCCCTCAGTGAAGCCAATCAGGCACCTTCATCCCTGTCACAGAGTCTTCCCATCGCTCAAACCTTCAGAAATAATTCAGCAGGGATTTCATATCACGAGGTCAGAGCCAAAATGCTTTGCACTACCAGCAGCTGCTGTGGCTTCTGTTGTGGAAACCAGTTTGGCTTTGAACCCAACTTTCCCCTGTGTGATCTTCGGATGACAGCTGGCACTTCACAGCCAGCTGTACCACCCCTGAGACAAGGCAAACACACCCGGGATCCCCAGGGCTGCCACCAGCAGCATCAGGTCACTGCATCAGCAGTTTACACGTGGAGGAAAAGATGTCAGAAACATGAAAGCAGCTTAGAATAAACAGAAAAACCAGGTGATTTTTGCAAGTAATTCACGGACACAGGTTATTTTCCCAAAAGCTGTGTTAGCTATGCCATTATGAATGCCACAGACACCTGTAAAAACTGAAGTGGATGAAACGATGGAGGAGTGATGCTTGAACAAGTGGGAAGTATTTTCCCAGTGGCAGCTTGCAGAGCTGTCCGTGGCTAAGCTGCCACAGCAATCCCAGCGCCTGTTTTCATATTCTGCCTCTCTTTTGACATTGCCATCACGGTAAGGTCGGGGATGGAGACCCTTCAGGAAATTGAACTGCGCCTTAATTGTCAGCTCAGAGAGACAAAGTTGGAAAAACACCGGTTTGGGAACTGAGTCTGGGAAATCTTGGCAGGGAAAGGACCCTGAGAGAACAAGTTGTATTCATGAGGAGTACCAGAGAATCATTTTCAAAGCAGGGGTTTCATTTTCTTCTTCATTCTGAGCTTTCATTTCCTCCTTCAATCTCAACTTCTGAGCACCGAGACATGTGCCACCAGCTCCAAAGCCATTTCAGCACCAAATAACCTCAGAACAGGAAAATTACAGCTCCAGCTCCCACAAAAGTGGGAGCAATACAAGCTCAGAAAGAAGGTGCTTTATTTTTGGGATGGCACAGCAGGTGTGGAAACCCATCTGTCTTTAAGACGATCATAAGCATAATTAATCATCAAAAGAACCCAGTGGCTGGGGAATGAACAGCAGAAGGGTCCTAAAGGGAATTAAATTCTACTTCTGGTGAGTGCTCTGCATTTTAGTTGATACAGAATAAAACGCATGAGGTCATTTTATAACAGTGGAACTTAAGGAAGTTTAACCTTGCAGTCCTTCTTTAGGGGGAGAATTAAGGGTGTTGATGAATTCTTGCCCTCCCTGGGTATGGAGGCACTGGAAAAATCCCAGCCGATCAATTCAAAGTGCAGCACTGCCAACACTTCAACACCTACACAGTTCCACTTCAGCGCTGAGCTCACTCCAAGGATAATCCTGGAGGCTAAGGGAGAAAGAATGAGACTATCCTTAAGTTCTATTTCCTCCTGCAGATCCAGAGCAGAGGAACTTGTCCATTGGCTCAATAATGCAATTTACAGGACAGGAAGAGGGGACAACATCAGGCCAACCTGCTTGTGGAGGGGGAAAAATTCTTCAGAATTATTCAATCAAAATTTCCCTTCTAGTCCCTGAAACTTCTCCATGAGGCAGCCAGGAGTCCAAATACCCCAAAGGGCTTTCAGCTCCCTTATTTTAGAATAAATCCTTGCTCAGGATGGCTCTAGATCAGACTCCAGACAGCAATTTCCAGACCCCTCAGAAGCCAAGGGAAACAGTAAATACCTGAAATACCCATCCTGAAAACGGCTCTTGCTTCTCACCACTGCTGGGAAAACCCCAGCAAAGTCATTTTCTGATGAATAAATGGTTTTGTACAGCAACACAGAAACAGAAGTGAGAAAATACAAGCACCCAGAGCAAAGTTTAAATTCAAACAGCTTCCAAAACCAGCTACAAACCAGTAAGCAGCCAAGAGAGACTAAAGGAGGTAGAACACAACATAATCCCCAAAACAAACCATTACAATAATCAATTCCTCAGCAGCAAAGGCCTGAGCTAAGCCCTCTGTTTTGATAGTGTTTATTCAGGCCGTTATTTCTGAGATATTGTGTCAGCAAAGGAAAAGCAAGCTGGGGTCTGTTATTTATCTACAGATACTTGCTCCGTGCAAATGCATATTTGTAAGTTGTTGGGGTTTTTTCCAAATAAACACCATGGTAGAGGCAGCTGCAGAACAAAAATTAAAAAGTAGCAAAATAATCAGTCTCACAGAAGAAATGGATGGAAGAGAAACAAAACCTGTGTTACAACATCTCCTGCACCTGCCAAGCTCTTCCAAGCATTCACGAAGAGTTTGTTTGGAGTCAGGAATTCCTCCTCAACTGCCACCCATTAGAAAAACTTCACACTCTCACTGCTGAACTTTTGACCACAAACAGATTCGCCAAGTATTTTCTGCCAGCAGTGTGTATTGCCTCAGTTGCCTGATCGTCCAAGATTGTGGAATTTTCAGGAATATTTCGCACTTTCTTGGATGTGAACACAGGAACATGGCAGTATTTAGGGGCGCCATGGATTTAGTTATGCAGGGAGAAACCCCACACACACGACGCACCAGGCTTTATGCAGTGCCTGGAAAATCTGTGTGTGTTTTTACATGAGCTTTTCATTTTCTTATCCATGATGCAGAATTCTGATTGCAACCAAAGTTAAAACACATCAAGCAGCTTCTCTTTCCTTCCTCTTTGTCTAGCATTTCCTCTGAAATATTAATCCAACTGAAAGCAAAAAAAAAAACCCAGAGTAAACCAGCACCTAAACTGAGTGAATCAGACAAGCATGAGTGGGTTTTTGACACAGGTTTCTGTCTTTGCTGCAAGGGTAGCAGAGACTGAGCCTTGCCAGGGAAATGGCTCATCCAAAGATGTCACCTCAGCTGGGGACAAAGTACAAACAGCCCCTCTTCCCTCTCTGCTGCAGGTGAATGCTGAAACAACCTGCAAGGTCAATAAAGCAGGAGAAAGACTCATCTGGGGAACTTTCATCACTGGCAAGTACTTGGTTGTTTTGCGCCTTCTGAGTTGGTTCCCACAGCGATGGAATCTTTTTAGTGGCCTTTTTTTTGGTGAGAGTCAACATTTCAGAGTGTTTGAGGCATTAAAGCCATATTTTTACCCTGGCGTGGGGTTTCTGTCCGCCACATTTTTATTTTGAAGTGTATTTTCCACACCCCACTCAAAAATCAAGCAAAAACTACCTGTGACTGAGCTTTTTTATTTGTTTTTAAAGGATTATGAAGCAATTCCAGCTAACACAGAGCATTTCAAGGAAGTGTAAAATCGTGGCACTACTTGCTGCTTCTCCAACCCCATCTTCCCTTTCATCCTTTTCAGGAACACTGACAAAGCCCGGCTAATGGCTCAGCTTTCGTTGCAACCTTCAATTTAACAACCACCACCAAAAAGCATTCGAGAGCAGCGATTAATGCTTTAATTGGTGCTCATTTTAAAAAGTTCATTAGACAGGCAGCACTTTGGGCCTGATTTTGCAGCCTATCTAACCTGCCACAGGCTGGGATCAAGCAGGGACATGAATTAACAAGCCCTGGGTCCTCTCTGTCTTTGCAGACACATGAAGGTGCTGCTGCTGGGTCATGGGGATCAGAGGCAGCGTGTGGAGCGGTTAAAATACTTTTTGTTCCCTTCTTTCACCCCTGCCAGGGGAGAAAGGGATGTTTAGGGATGGATTACATAGGTCAGCACGTCCAGCAAAGGGACTGGGAGAACAGCTTGGGGAGAAGGCTGTGAAAACAGAAGGATTTTTGCTTTCTGTTCCACAGGGGCATTCCAGTGCCATGGAGACTGCAGCAGGAAGGGGCCACGTGAAAGTTATCTCCTGTATGTTGCTTCTCTCCCCTGCAGAACTTGAGTAAGGAGCAGTTTTACACAAATCCGTGGGTTTTTCTTAGGAAAAAAATGGGATGGAGCAGAGTCTAGAGTGGAGCACACGGTCACCCTCAGCGTGGGGTGAATCAGTGCTCAGGTTTTTGGAGATCTGAGCCTCACTCCCAGGTCCAACATCCACTCTTGGCAAGAATTCAGGATGAAGTCAGGCTGACATCTCTGCCTCAGCCTCACACCAGTGGATTTTTGTCCCCTCTGGTGGTGTGTCATGGTCTGAAGCTCCAAACTCTGACCCTTAATGATGCAATTTTTTCAGAGCAGCTTTATCTGAAATGTGAGTCCCTGACAGAAACCCCACACAAGGCTACAAACCCAGAAAATTTAAAGGAAATGCCACTTTTTCAAAGCCTCGAGTCTCCCACCTCTCAGTCCCATTTCTCTGAGGTGTCTTTGTGCTTCTTTAGATGACGTTTCAATTTTTAGTAAGAAAAAACCAAAACCATTCAACTTCATATTAAAAACTACCCTCAGACCCAGCACAAACCAGAAACCAGATCTCAAAGGAGTTGGATTCTGGAGGGATCAGCTGACATTCAACATCTCTACTAAGTTTAAGAGTAACAAAGGGTATTAGGCAAAGAAAGCATGCAGGAAACAGCACTTTTGGAGCTGAGACAGAAAGGCTCAGCCTTGCCATAACAACTCAGTGTCAAAGGAGTCATGGGACTAGGCAATTATCCCAAAAACGGTAGCAGGGGATCTCATCACTTGGAAAAACATGTAAGGAAATAATTTCCCACATTGTAAACAGATTTTCTTGGAAAAAACCAAAGGAACTGTTAAGAGTAGCAGCTGTACAGTTCTGACTGTGCAGCAGAGAAGTATCAGGTGTTCAGGCACAATCTTGAAACTGTTAATTACCTGGTTCTTGGAGCTGTAGAAAATGATCACTGTTTGGGGGGGGAAAAAAAAACAAACAAAAAAACCCCCCACATTCAACTACTTTTCCTGCCACTGGACAAAAATTAGGGCACGCGAAGAGAGAGCACCCGATCTTCCAAAGTTCAATTCACAAATCCATAGCAAAATTAACATTTTACCTCTTACATTTCAACTCTGAAACGTTTTGTGGAAGAAATATCCACTCCTCCATCCCCTCAGGAAGGCTCCAGGTCCATGGCCTTAAAGGAAAATTAAGAGGTGTCTTCTACAAGGTGTTGGCAGCACTGTCAAAGCTCAACTCTTGCATCATCTTCTCATTGTGTTTAATGCCTGCAATTGAGAGCAAAATGTTCCACAGGGCCAACTTTACAGCTACATTTTATAGATCATCCTGAAACCATGGGGGGATTTTGGGGATTTTTTAAAGGCATTCTGACTTCTCTCTACTGGCAGTGCCTGGTGTTTGCTTTCAAGAGGAGTTGTTGCCCAGCAAGATGCTCATTTAGAAACTTCACCCATTTTAACCCGAATTTTGAATGCCACCCCAAAGCTGTTTGGCTTCACTGAGCAGATGAAGAAATAAGTAGAATATCCTCTCTGAACTGTTAATATCAAAGCAGAAACAAACCAATTTTGACACAAGCTTTCAAATGCAAACAAGAGGTGAGATTTAGCCAATACCCTGCCGAGTTATTTCCCTTCTTTCTCCTTGCAAGGGGGAAAATGAGGGGCTGTGTCCAAGGGGAGCCTGACAGCACTGAGAAAGGATGGAAGTGGGCAGCAGGTTCACATCTGAGTGGTGCTGACTAGAAGGTCCCTCCTGGATCCCCTCCCATCTCCATCCCCACCCTCCCTGGTGTCACTTCCCTCAGTACCTCAACACCCTTATTTTTCAAACTTGTAATGAAAAACAAGACAGCAGAAATTGAATCTCTTCACACTTATGATGACATATCCCCACCTTAATTTCATGTTTAATCAATTATAATACTTCTCACAAAAGCAATTTTTTTTTTCCCCAAGGAAATGCATAAAGCCAGAAAGATGTCCCTAAACAGTTGGAGCCATACATTTGGCAAGTTCAGTTCTTCAATAATTGCTTGGGAAGAATGAAAATGATGCTTAATCTTAATTGGAAAAGGAAAACAAAATGCATATTATGAGGCAATTTAATAGCAGTTGTGAAGCATCACAGACATCAGGCACGTGCAGGGTGATATTCAAGCTCAAAACAACTTCTTATTTCCAGACAAATACACGTTCAGCCCAGACCTGAAAATCTCCACTCTGATTTTAACAAAAAAGATCCCTCCTGTTGAATTTTCAAAGCTAAGACTAAACCCTCACCTAGCTACACCACTCATGAGTTAAGGTAGGACCAATTTCAGACTTTTAGCAGCTGGAAATAATTCTGAGCACGGGAGTGGCATTACTGGGCACCTCACAATGTGCATCAGCAAAACATTGTTTGGAAATGATAAATTGGGATGTGCTGCCTCATGAATAACGTGGCTTCATCACAAAACAATGGCTCAGAAATAAATCCAAGTCCTTGGGCATTTCAGCAAACATTTTTGTGCCTTAAAGAGGGAGAAGGGGAAGAGATAGATGAAGAGGAGATGCAGAAACAGCTCCTAAGCTGCTGCTGGTGACTTTTCAGCCAACTCCTCAGCTGGGCTGATGAAGATCCCATACAACTTCACTGCAGTAACAAATGATAGCGATTTTATGACTCATTTTGGAGCCATTCAGCTAAACTCTCAATCTTGGGAGTTTTACTAGCTATTAAACTGTGTTCTCTCATATTTCCAGGGTACCTAATAACATCAGGCAAGACAACAGCTGCATATATGAAGTTTATAAGACATAGCTGGTATTTGAGGCTGTCATGGTTTGACACCCCTTCCTGCTCTTCAGGGTTTTCTTCCTTTTGGCTCTGTTTCCTTGAGGAAGTGGTTCGCAACACAGGTGCTGTAATTTCCTCCAGACCTGGATAGAACCAATCAATTAACTAATTTGAGTATCAACAGCTCTATTGAGCCACTTAGAGAAGGGATATGCTTCCGTGAATACAGATTTAAAGAGGGACTAGGCGGGAATCACTCTCTTGCTCTTCTGGCAAATACAGAGGTAAAAGAGGGCCCAGCTCAGCCCCCGAGCTGGGGGCTGGGCCGGCGCGGTGGGGCCCTGCTGGGCCCTGCCTGTGCGAACCTGTGTGGCCTGGTGGGAGGCCAGGCCGGGCCATGGTCCAGCTCCGCCACGGGGCCATGGCCTTCACGTACCTCCCCTCAGCCCCAGGGGTGAGGGTTGGACCTGCAGCTCCCGGCCCAGGGTGGGCCGGCCTCTCCCGGCAGGCCGGGCTTCTCCCGGCCACTGGGCCCAGGGGTGGCAGGCCGAGCCACAGCCCCAGGCCCTAGGAGTGGGGGGCCACAGCCCCCCCAAGCTGCCGCTGGGCAGTGTGNGTGCTTGTCCTTAAAATTCTACCCCCTGCAGCTAATGGTGAATCCTCGAACACAGTTGTGGAAAAGCTGTGGTTGAGGAAGGGGACTCTCACATGTCAACAGAAAACCATCCCAGACGGTGGTTGTGCCATGATGTGGATGCCATGAGAAGATTGTTCTTGTGGAAAAGTTCCATAGCTGAGGAAAAGAAACTTCTCTCACTCAATGGACTGACACAAGATTGTAATAGAGTGGCAAACTGACTGAATTGATTTTGAGTTTGTGTCTTTATATTATAGGTGGATGGAGGAGGTGCTAGAGAGAAGGGGGTTAATTTTCTTTAATTCCCTCTTATTCCATTTTACTTGTAGTTGTAGTAATAAAATTCATTATATTCTTTAAAGTTTGGTGCCTGCTTTGTATTCCTCCCTGTTCTTATCTCAAAGAAAGGGGGAAATGCGAACTAAACCACTACAGAGGCATCCTACATCTGAATGCTACCAGAGGAGAGGAAACTGTGAATGTTACATAGAACAGCTCTACACTGCTTTACCAGGACCAGCTAAAACATATTCCAGACCTTTTTTCAGTGTGATTTCAAAGTGGAAATCCTCTGTAAAATGTACAGTTCACACGATCTCAGACAGGGAGGTGTTTCAGTAAATGTTTTCTTATTAAGAGACTTTTGTCGAAGTGCTTTAGGTACCAGAAGCACTTCTGAAATTTCAGTGCGAAGAACATTTAGAGCATGTCCTGAAGTCCTTTTTCAGAAGCCAGCCAGAAGGTGAATTACCTGCTTTCTTCTGAGCTAAAATTCCTCAAAAGGACCCCGGGGCTGTAGGAGGTAAAACACAATGGCTGTGCAATTTGAGAGGTTTCTAATGTGAAGGCTCTTGCTGTGGTTGTTCTAAGCTTTGATCATTCCTTTTTTGCATTCACAGGAAACAGGATCCATTTAAAGTATCACTCCCATCATGTTCATTATCAACCACCAGGAAAAGCTGCAGTCCTTTGAGGGATGCCTGCAAAGCTTCCTCCCATTTCCCTCTTCATTTCTTTTTTATTTATGATACTTAATATTCAGCCTGGATAATAATTTCAGGAACTCTCCCTCAATTAATAAGATGGAGATTTGTGCAGTTCTCTAGTTTGCGTACTTAATTTCCCCCACAGTTTGTCTGCTTTACCATAATTCCTCTGATGTTTACTTTGTCTTGATAATGTTGGAAGGTTAAAAAGGAACTATCACTTGAACATTCATTATTAATTCCTCCTAAGTATCTCCAATTAATTTCCTGAATAGTTTGGTGCTTTATGACATTTGTTACTGATTGTTTGGAAGCAAACTTCCAATTACCAGTGGAGTTTTCCTAGGTCAAAACTTGGAATATTTTTCTGCCCAGCACAGCAGCATTAAAGAGGTAGAAGCTCTTTTAGAGTCACAGCTGAAGCACAGGTGATGAAACAGCCCCAAAATCCTCTGTTTTTCCAGCTGCATTTCAATTTACTGGCACAAATATAAAGACAGATTCCTTTTGGCAAAGACAAATTCTACAGCTGTAGTTTCATCAACACTGTGAGATCCAAATTACAGCAATTCTGTGGCAGAAACACAAACTCACCACACACAAAAAAAAAAAAAAGAGGTAAAAAAGAGACAGACACAAAACCTAGAGAACCAAAGTGATTTCTTGTCCAACAGCCAAAGTCAAGGGAGAAAGAGACCAAAAACACTGCCCAAGAATTGAAGAGTCTTAATTTTAGCACCAGTATCTTCCTTCTCTTCCTCACAACAGCAGTTCCTGAGTGCTGGAAGACAAAACGAAGGCCATGGTGGATTATCTGTGGTTTTTTAATCTCCCCCCTATTTGAATGCTTTGTAAGGAATTTAGCTCAGAGCTCCAAAAGCAGCAAAAATCTAAATCAAGGATATTAACAGGCCCAACTTCCTCTGCTCAGTACACATCCAAGGCAAGAAGAGCTCAAAGCAGGTGTTTTTAAAAATCCCACAGGAGAATCATTCTGAAATAACTTCCATCTCTCCATGGCCATTAAATCCTGCCCTTCAAATGAGGTTTAAACATCTCTGTCCACTCCATTTTTCTCATGGACACTGTGGATATGGGAAATAAGGATCCCAAAGCCCTTTGTAATCAAGGCAAGCCTAAAACTCTTTGTTGAAATACTATTATTGGGTTACTGTCTCTCTCCTCTGGTTCTTCAATACATCCTGATTAAAAAACAAAGAATAAACTGAAATAAAGTTGTTCTCATCGAGCTGCCTGTGTCAGTCAAGAGCTAAAAGCTTCAAGGTTCTCCTCAGCCCCCTTTGCTTTCCTGCCCCTTCTGCTGCACGAACCACATTAGGCAACATTTGGCTTCTGCAATCATCATTTACACAGGGATCTCCGTGATTGGCACTGCAGGAAAGAAAAGAAATGCAAATGGAAAAGGAGATGCAAGTGTGGGAACCTGCTCTGTCTAACTGAAAAATAACTCATTTAGCAGAAATCGTTGGGAGAAATAAATGCTGTCAGAGGCAGGAGTCAAAGAGTAAATAAGCCTTAGCCAATTTCGCCGTGGAGCTGCCTAAAACATTCCTCACTGTAATGTGCACTTTAAGCACTTAGGAAAATTGCCAGGAGGTGTCAAAACAAGTCTGAAAGAACAAGCCAAAAGAAGTCTGAAAATAAAATTTCACATAAATAAATCTCCCTCAGCCCTGCCAAACATGACACGTTCACTAACTTCCACAAAGCTGTGCTTTACTGAGGGGAGAGCTGTATTCCAGCAATATGTGGCCAGAGGATGATGATTTCTCCTTTTCCATGTATAAACCACCTTCTTCTGTTACTCCCGAACCCAAAATTCCAGCCTCAGTTTTGTGATATTTGGTATCCAGTACCTTTGCACTTAATTATCCTTCAAAACATCTGAAGGGACTAAAGACAGGTGTGTTCTGGGGTTTATTATTGTTATTTGTCTAGATATAAACACCCCCCCCCCCCAAATATTCTTATTTCTCATAACTTCATTGGAAAAGCTGGAGCTAAACCTGGCAGAGATGATAATCAAAACTTCACTGGGAAGGTCTCAGCCAGAAAACTGAACTACAGAGTTACTGAATTAGAAGAAGTCTGTTGGTTTCCCACTTCTCCTTCCCCCTTACTCCCTTCTTTCCCTTTCCTTACTCCCTGGCGCAGGTGCACACACCCACTCTGCTTATTTCCCTTCAGCAGCCCACAGTAATTAATATTTCACAACAAACCTTCTCTCCACACCCCTATTTCCATTGCAGGTGGACTTTAAAGGCAGCAGTATCAACACATCACATCGGATCTGCCTTTCTCATGTCCCATTACTGTCCGAGATCTCCTGAGCTCAGCCTTACCCTGGATCAGTGCTTGAGTGGGGGACTTAGAAATGTCCTGTTGCTGCAGAAAGTTCTACTGGCCAGAGAGGACAATAATCTGCATTTCAGCAGTGCCTCAGGAGCTGCAGCCCCATCATCTGCCCTGCTTTCTGCTCTGGAGGTGGCAGCTCTTGCACTCAGCACACTTTGTCTCCTGGCTATAACCCAACACTGACACAAAAACCCCTTTCACAACTGTCACTGCACCAGATGTAGCTATAAATGCACACCAGGTAGAGCTAAAAATTTGTGTTTCCTACAAGTCTGAGAGCACCTGCTATGGAGATATGCACAGGACACACTTTGTCCCCAGCCACAGCATCATCCTCCAGCACAACACAGTAGCAGCCACCTGAGAGGCCAAAGAGCACGGAAACACCCTCCTCAGCTCAGTCACCACCTTCTCACTGGACATTTCATTTCTATAATGCCATTTTTACCTCTGGATTGGGAAATCCTACTCTGGAATCTTGCTTTGCAAGAAGCTTAGGTGATGCTTTCAAATATATTTTAGATTTCCACATGAAAAAAGAGTTCTCAGCAGTACTGTAAATGCAGGCTACAAGAGAACAAGTGCAAAGCAGTTGTCAGAAAACTTCTTGGGGGCTCAACAGCTGTGGTTGGAAAAGCCCCTTAAGGGCATGAGAAGAGTTGCTTATATCTGTTCCTCCTGTGCCCCCACTCTCTCCTTACCCCAAGTTGTACCACTGGCATCCAAAGCAGGGGAGTGGGACTAAATACTAAATATTAAATCACATTCTGTGTGTCAATTTGCTTCGGATAAAGCTGGTGAATGTGACCAGTGAACATCAAAACCAAATTAAGGAGTCCACAGGAACAAGCTCCTGGCAGCACCCTCTCCTTGTCACTACAGGAGCCAGGATTCCCTGGTTTGCAAACCCATAGAACATTCTCCAGTTTTTCAGACACTGAAGTTTCAGCATCTCAAGTTAAAAATCCTGATGGAACCTTCCCCAGAAATTCAGGGTGTCCCCCGAGGGTCTCAGCTCTGCCATGCAAAGCAGGAGATCCCTTTTCTATCCCCCACTCCTTGCGCCTCCTTGTCCCTCTCCCTCCCCAGGTCTGTTGATGAATTATGGAGTGAGGAGAGAGGTGCTTTTGTATTCCACACAGGGAAGGGGAGGGAGCCTCCTCTGTAATTAGGATAGCACTGCTCAGCACAGCTCTCCTGAACAGATGGAGCCCCTTCCTTCCCAGGAAACGCTTCCCATTGCTCAGCCCAGGGCAGAGTTATCCGCATACCTGCCACAGCAGCAGAGGTTTCATAAATGGAGCCAAACAGGAGCAGTGACAGCAACTCTGCCCCCGGGGAAGCAGCCCAGCACTACAGCGGAGCCTTTGGTTTA
Organism: Mystacornis crossleyi; assembly: GCA_013400655.1. Classification (NCBI taxonomy): domain Eukaryota; kingdom Metazoa; phylum Chordata; class Aves; order Passeriformes; family Timaliidae; genus Mystacornis; species Mystacornis crossleyi. Next base: position 42,678 of record VYZQ01061203.1, read on the forward strand.
GAATTCCCTGTTCCCTCCTGCCAAGGAACATCCAAACCACCAGAAATGAGCCAAAATGCTCCTACAGACCTCGCCAGACAAACTTTGTCCTACTTGTTGCTGCCATATCAGTCACTATTTCTACTTTGTAGGACTTTTACAAATCCATAGCCCTTCACATGGATCTTTAATTTCATGTACACCTATGTTCCCAGAAATCCCATTTAATTAAACAGCTGGCAGGTATTAAAATCCAGTGGGAGTTCTGGTTTGCCAGTGGATTAATTTTATTTGAGATTGCTATGACTGAGGTGAAAAATTCTGCTCATTGTCTGCACTGAGGCAATCTCTACCTCAAATTCTGGGCATTTTAGGCTGGCAGAAAATAGAACCCTGCAGTATTTTCTTTTTTTTTTTTAGCATCTGCAAAAAATTGTCCCTGTCCAAAAATTTAGCAATGTTTTCACTACACTACCTATTTAAAGCTATTCCTCTATTAATATTCAGCCCCCAAAAAACCCTAAAAGTAAAGTAAAACTGCACATATGAGACAAGGGGCAAGAAATCTGAGGATGAATACAAGGTGTATGGGAATGAATGCAGGGGTGTACGGGAAGGAATGCAGGGATGTACAGGAAGGAATACAAAAGGATGCAATAAAGGGAAGAACTTTCTGCCAAAGTAATTCAAAAAATGTTAAGTTCATTAGGCTGCTGGGATAAAAGACCTCCTTAACAGGATAAACCAATCTTATGGTCTTTACCCTGACCAGGGGATCAAAGAGCATGCGCACGGAGCTGAGCTGAAAAGTCACTTGTAAGGAAGACAACTTACTTCAGCCTGACACGACCACCAGAGACCCCCGAACGACCACCAGAGAACACTGCGCAGGCGCAGGAGAACTCATAAGATAATTAACGTACGAAGCGGGGCTAGGTGGGGCTAGGAAATGAATATACATAGATGAATTGTGAAACTTGATGCAGATGTAACATTTTATGGGATGAAAGGTATGTGGGTGCTGCGAGAGGGCACGCATGATTTTTGGAGGAGATATCCCCCATGCCTCTCAGCACTGATTAAATACATACCTACTTTTACAACTGTTCTGAGTTATGGGAGTATTTTTCCGCAAAACGTATAAGCTTCACACATTGTAAACAAGGTTTACACCCACAAAATACCGAGCACAAGCTACTCTGCTTTTTATTTCACAAGGAAATCAACCAAAATATGACCTCTCTCCACTGCTGAGAGCTGTTCCCATAAAAGTCTTGGAACATATTCCAAGCCCTACTTCTTAATGAGCCTCACAGCACCACCACAAGAATTTAACCTGGAAGGGAGCAGGGAGGCAGGTTTCAAACACAGGAGCTGGAGCAGACGGATAAATGGGATGTGTCAGCTCCCAGGCAGGTCCCAGCAGCTCTGCAGGATGGCGGGCACGGTTCAGGACGGAATTTTCAGGTTAGCAGGCAGGGTTCAAGATGGCAGGGAGGGTCCAGGATGGAATTTTCAGGATAACAGGTTTCAGGATGGAATTTTCAGCATAACTGTGAGGTTTCAGGATGGAATTTGAGCTCCTGAGGACTCTACTCAGGCCAGGAAGGGCCTTCACTACCTCCTACATGGAGCTATGTGCATGTGTAACAGGTGAAAATTGTCTAATCCCACACAAATTACATTCCTAAAACCTGGAGGATCAAGGTGACCAGAAAGGTTGGACAAGTACAAGAGAGCATATCAGAGAAGCAAATAAACTGCAGAGAAGTCAAGTGGCCTCTGCTGTAAAACCATGGACACTCCCCAGCTGAACAACTCGTTCGAAGCACTGAATTCTCTTTACCAACCCAGAGCCAAGCCATGGATTGCTAGACAGCCTGCCAAACACATTCCACTGGGAATTCCGTGGGGGTTTGCTGGCTCTTTCAGCCAGGGTTTGTCTGCTTTGATTACAGATTAGAAGAGCTACGCCTCTCCTCCAACCGCAGCCCTACACACCTACATAAGGACACGGTAAGAAGTGAAATTGGAGCAAACCACCCCCTCAAATAAATATTTCATCTCTGCCCATGACTAATTACCAGCAATGACTTTTGTTAACACGGAAGCAGAAGTTATTTAAACCTGGAATTATCTTCAAATCAAAAATACATATTTGCTTTGTTGAGACAGAGAGCAAACAACACTCCAGAAAGCTGTTTGCCATGCAGAAACGTGATTAACAGATCAGAATATTGCATCAGGCCAGGTTTTTCAGTGACTGCAAGATTTAATAAGTAACAAATTGTTCCACTTGCCTCCCTTATCCAGGAGCGCTCACTGTACACATTCCAAAGGTACCTCTCCCTCCAGTTGTGAAATTTCCATGGGGCATATTTGTGTAAAAAGGGGAAAAAAAGTAGCACAAATAGCAGCTCTCACTGAAAAGTCAAATAGGAGAGGCAACAACAGCGTCAGAGACACTCCTGTCACTCCTCACAGCTGCACATAGCATTATTTGCTGACAGGTAATGGACACGATTTAAATCGCTCGTCCCCTCACCTCTTCAGATACAATCAGTTATAATTTCTGAAAGTAATGAATCTGTCAGAATGGAAAATCCCAGATGATCTTGATAGAATCAACTTCTTGACTTTCATTTAACCTGCTCTCATCCTTCAGGAGGCAGAACTTTTGCAAACTTCCATCAAAATAAACTCATGGAAATAAAAAGACAGGAGCTGTCACACAAGAGCAGTGACAAGTTGTACCCTGGGCAGGTACGAGCCAGCATGGGGACAGCAGGAAGTACATCCCTCCACGTCCCCAAGGGAAGCACTTTCAGTGTCTCAGAGAACCTGGCCTTTGGCATTCACTCAAATCACAAGCAGTGTTCCACAAGAAGGTTTTCCATAGGCATTTTCCCATATCCTGGCCTCCCTTTCAGAACTTTTGGCAGCATTTATATACTCACACCTTCCAAGCATTCTCTCCACAGAGCAGTGTCTGAGAGCTACAGGGGCAGTTGCCTCTGGATAGGCATTAAAGGTTGAAAAGCTACAGAAATGGTTCATTTTTAAGCAAAAAAAAAAGGCTAATTTGCAGAGACCACAACGGCCACCTTAATCAGTGAATGGAGCTGACCGGAAACACTGATATAGGGGTATCACAGCAAGGTTTCCTTTGTTATCAGCAGGAACCCAGGGAGCTCCTGAACTCAGAGACAGCCCAAGTTTCCAAGGAACATCCCAACCTCACCTGGCTGAGGTGAGCGGAGTCCCCCCAGGATGTGCTCACCCTCACTCTGCACCAGCCTTGCCTGTCCCCCATCCCACAGTCTCCACATCTCCCTTAGAGAACCCCAGGATAGTTTGGGTTGGAAGGAACTTAAAGCCCAGCTCATTCCAGGGACACCTTCCCCTGGCTCAGGTTGCTCTAGGTCCTGTCCAGCCTGGCCTCTTCCAGGTGTTTTCCCCTGTGGAACACCTTCCTCGACAGCCCCACACCACGTTAGCACAGCCCTAAACAAAACACAGCACTTTAGACAGGTGATTCACAACCAGCAGAAACATTTGCTGTAACACCATCCAGACCCTCATCCCACAGAGCTGTGGGACACAAACCAGCAAAAAACCCCCGGTGACTGTCACCCACACTAAGTCTGAACCCTAACAGGGCTGTCCTAAACCCCTGAGCAGGAAGCAGCAGCCCAGGAAGGCTCACGCGAGCCAGGACATCACACAAAGTCACCCAGGCACCACAGCCCGTGGCATTTTTGACCAGGTCTGCTTCTGAAAGGGCCCAGCAGCTTGTCAGACACCGAGATGGTTATCTCCAAAAATGCCAAGCAATCCCAATGAATCAATAGCCGTTGTGACAGAGCCCTGCATGCTGAATTAAGCAGAGCTGACGTGTGGGTTGTAAGCACACCATGTTTAACGATCAGATGAGATTTGGCTCCTAACAAGATTAGTCCCTCTTTAGCAAGTGTCTGTGTGCTGCAGGAAGATAATCCTGCATAATCAACCATCACATACTTGTGAAGTCAAGAAGCAACGGCTCATTAATGGAAATTCTATAGACACAGCCAAACAGCTGCAGCAACTGTGTTTGACCTCCCAGGTTTAATCAGAACCTTCAGCAGTGCCAGGCCTCCAGCACCTTCAAGCTCCTCTGCATTGTAGGACCTCTCTGCCTGTGTGATCCAGAGCCTGGAGGCAAAATCCAGCATTTAATGGATCATCCAGGAATCCAGAGTCTGTGGTTTACAACCCCCTACAGATTTACATTGGCACAAAACTCGTTTTTTCAAGACCTTGTGTGAAGCAAAACTCAGCATTTGCCTGAGCTTCTGTGCCTCACATGAACAATTCACCTGAGAGATTACCCAAACCATGCAGAGGAAACACATCCTTGATAATGCACCTTAAATGCATCAGAGTGCTGACAGCTGTCTCAGTGACCCACTAGAACATCACTCCAATACTCTTAAGCACTCACATGTTTTTTGGCATGACAAAGAAGGAAGGCCAAACCCACTAAACCACGCTTTGTCCAGAACCATGTCACTGACTTGCGCTCTGAGCACTGTTTCAGGTGATGCTCACCTCAGTTCTAGTATTTTCCACTAATTATCACACTCTCAGAGAGCACCAAAGCTTCCCAATTCAGCCAAACAGGTGAGCACAGAATGGAGTCAGCCTGGAGAAAAAAAAAAACGCAGCAGGACTGTTGGAACATCTTCTCATTTTCTCCTCTGTTCTCTCGCTGCTGCTGACTCAAGTATAATTTAGTATCAGCATTGCCTTCTCCCTCATCTTTCCCCTTTTTCTAAGTGTGTTTAATCTGCTGTAAAATTGTTTTCATGGCTGTAGTGAATGTTATTGTAACTGTTTTACAATGTGCATTGTCTGCACTGTGTAAAGGATTTGCCTTCTGTATGCAAATCAATGCCTTGCTGCTGCCATTCCAGGTCTGCGCCCTCACACAGCAACATCTCACCTCCCCGAAGGGCACAAATGCTTTATTTCTTGAAGAATCTGTTAAAAAAAAAACACTCAGAACCCAGTTCTACAGAACCACAGCCTGTTTTTAGAATTGAGCCAGAGCTTGGCCTGTTTAATCAGCAATGATTTGGGCCACGTTGGATTCCTCCGACCCACAACTGCAGCTTTAAGTGCTGAGCCCTAGGAAACCCAGGATTTAACAGGGATGGTCATCAGTCACTGCTCTGACAGGGCAAACAAGGAATAAAACCACACAAAATGTTCCCATTCTGTGAAGGGAAAGTCATCTTGGTTTGGGGCAATCTGGCTACATGCAACATCAGGACACAGAATTTTTAATCCTCCCTAGGCTGAGGCACACCAACCAGATTTAAATGATTCAAGGTCAGTTGGTACTTCTAATATTGAGCAAGCAATCCAAGGCAGGATGCTCAGACACAATTTTCACAAGATCCCTAAACAATAATATCAGTAAACCTGGCTGACTACCAGTCCTGGACCTCCTGCATCCAAGCTGGTTCCACTTGTCTCAAACTCAGCTCAGTTGCTCACAGATGCAAGTCAACCTGTCAGAAGAGAAGTTCAGACTTTTCATAACTCTGTGTAGAGAGCAAGGCTGTAAAAACGAGGGGGAAACTTTAGACTTGCCCTTTTTGATCAGTATTTTTCAAATACCAAGCTGAAGCCTGGCTCAGAACTTGAAACTGGAAACAAGAAAATTCTCCAAAAAACAAAGCATGAATACACACATTCCATGGGGATTCTCCTGGATGGAGAAACAAGCAGCTCATCCCCAAAATCACTTCAGAGGTGCCAGCTGGGCCTCCTGCCACCAGCAGCTGATTAGGACATCCATGGCCTTCTCCCATCAGCTCCCCAGCTGCCCTCTCCTGGAAAGAATCTCAGCTTTGAAACTCCTCATTTGCCCATGTGAAAAACGAGGTCCAGTCCTCTGTTGGAGATTTTTAAATGTTTAATAAAGGACAATTAGGAGACAGGAAAGCAAAAGTTACATACGGCCGGGTGCTTGGCACGCTGCCAGAGGCACACCCTAACTCAGAAAACTTTTCTTTAAATGTACCAACATGTTGCATATTCATAGACTTTCATGCATGATTGAAACATTCCTTCTTTGGTACTTTCTTTCCATGTCAAATCCCCTCCATTCCCTCCTGCAGATTAAATTAACATTTTACTACTTTTTGGGGTCCCATCCTGCCGATTAAATCTTCTGGTGGCTCCATGCTGCAGATTAAATCTCTTTGTGACTCGTTTCATCGCCTCTGCCATTTCTCACCATTATCTTCGTCCAGAGAGGAGAATTCAAGAATGTGGGGGGGATTATCTTTATCGTTCTTTGAGTTAACTTACATGAGTAAAAGAAGCATTCTACATATCATGCTATAGTCTAGGAAACATATATCACACTACTATTTTTCAGTTTTGTTAATAGCATAAATAAAAGAAGCTATATTTAACGTTACACATTCAGCATTCATTTTAATACTTGCGAAAAGCCAATAATATAATATGCATTTATAACACCCAGATCTACAATCCATGGGCAGCAGGAATTCCCCAAGGAGCAGCTGAAGGGGAGTGACAGGAATTCTCACCCTGACAAGCAGAACTAGTGTCACCTGCACAAGGCAGGACAGCTTGAAAAGAACTTTATGGGAAAACCTGGGATGTGGTTTCCCTGCAAAGGAGCCTTTTCCTGCAGTTATCCACACTCAGCTCTCTCATGCAGCACAGAAACTCCTTCACCAACCTGTCCTCAGCATCTACCACACCTCCAGCTTGCCAATTTAACACAGCAAGTGGTCACAGCTGCCTGGAGAAGCCCACTCCTCATTCTGCCAGGGCAGGGGCACATGAATAACCAGGAAAATCCACACAAAAAAAAGCAGGAGGAAAGCCTACAGCCCCTAGTCTCAGTTACTTTATCTCAACCACCGCTGTTATCAGGGTCTCAAGCGATGTTGCCATGGCAACCACAACGACTCCAGCTCCAGGGACAGGGTGGCACGGAGGGAGATACTTGTCTCCACTTTGTTAGCTGGGTAATTGTTCCTGCCGTGCAGGGTCAGCTTTAAGAAAGATGACAGCAAGTAGAGTCTGTCTGCTCAGATACCAGGGCCACCTTATCCTTGGAGCAGATATCTTGGATTTATTAAACACTTAGAGGGTTAGTGAGCTGTGAAAATCTGATTCCCCACCAACGCAGTGTGCTGACGAGGAACTTCCTCCTGCGCTTCATCAAGTTTTCATTATCTTTCTGTGTTTTTGGAGGGAGGGAGGCTTCAGGGATTTAAGATGCTACAATTTTCAGGCTGGATGAGCCTCTCAAATCAGTCACCTGAAGAGGTGCCCCCCGTGGGGGGCATGGGCATGAGTGGNCTCTCCGGCAGCAGCGTTTTTAAGAACAAGAGCAAGTCATCTGGTTCTGAAGCTCTTCAGGCAATGCACAGCACAGACCAAGCCTTGCCTCAAAACTTGGTTCTTCATTGTGTCTACAAACAAACAAGCAAGGTCTGAAGGATTTCTGGTGTTCCTTATTTCCACATTCAAGTGTTTTCTCATGCTGAGGTAGAGAAAACGACCCCAGCCTTGTCCTCACTCTGATCCAAGCAAAGGATCTCCAGATGAGATGTCACAATTCAACAGGAGCTGTTCCTCAACTTGCACGTTCTGCACAAGGGGCTGGAAAAGTCCCTGGCTCCAAAGCTGTACAACTGTCCCCTTGCGAATTTTGAGGCACACAGAGCACAGATATTTTGAAAACATCCATCTATTGACTCTCCTCTTCAGCAGATCAAAGCTGAATCATTCCCTGGTTATTTAAGGACCAGTCGAGTCCCTATTTCCATGCAATCAGCTGAGGCACAGCTCTGGTGAAACACCCAGAGCAGCGCATCTGAGGGGTCCATTGCAGGGGAATGACAGAATTTCAGTTTTTAGCAAAGGATCATCTCAGGAGGAGATTTCAGGGGAAGCAATTTCTCCCTCTTACACATATCTGCCTTAACAGACACTTTCAAAAACCCCCAGCTCACGCATCCTGCAGGGATCCAGCACATGATGGGTACAAAACAGCTCTTCCAAGCACTGCAGGGCTTTTCTCCTGATCCTCCCAAGCTTTCTTCCCAAAGGTTCACAGAATCACAGCGAGTGTTTTGCTGACAGCTCCCCCTCACAGGTGGTTTTCCATGATGCAGGGGGAATCAAACATCCCTTGGAGGAATTTGTACTCCATGAAAGTCAGGAGGCATCAGGAAGATTTTCATATTGCCAATAACCTTGACAGAGTACAAGCAACAGAGAGATGTGGTTAGCAATTAAAAGTAGCAATTTTCAAAATTCCAGAAGTGTTATTCTACTGTAGTTCTTTATTTCAGGCAGAGCTTGACTCCCAGCTCTGGGTTTCATAAAGCACAGGGGCTTCCCTTGTAGCGGGGCTGAATTATATCCCTCAGAACAGTAATATATCACACTGCTGATATGGTTTTGTACAGGAAAACATTTCAAACAAAACCAGCAGCACAAATTAACCACTTTCCAACATTTCATATTAATATAATTTAATGTCTGGAGATTTCTGGCTTCCACAGCATCTTACTCTTCAGTTGACCTGCAGGGCTGACATCACAATAAAAATAATTAATATTAGCCATGCTATAAATACCCACTCATTTCTGCTACAGCGTGCATATTATCTATGACAACCATGCCTTTCCCAAACCTTAAAATCCTATTTTACGGGCCTTGTTCCAGGATAATATCCTTATAAACCACAATAGCAGTGCAGCATAGAGAGGACTAAATTAAAAATTAATGGGCCCTGCCAGTGCTAAGCTGTCTCAGAGCCAGGAAAACGCAGAAGGAGAAAGTCCTCCCTCTGTGTGAGAGTCCTGCTTGTAAAAATCTACCAAACGTGCTCTTCCCTGGCTGGGGTTTTACAGCCCCCTCTCATGGTTATTTACCCATGAAAAGGAGGAATATCTGCTGCACAGAGAAGCCAAGGACTGGGTTAGCACAGGTCTTGTTGAGCTGTGCAGGAGTAAACTCAGTCAGTGTCTGATTTCTCCATCTGTCAGCAAAGGTCATCATTAACAGCTGCATTCAAGTGGGAAGCGTCTAGGTGCAGAAGCATTTCACAGCAGCTCGTGGGGAGCTTTGAGGTGAGAGATGACACCTTGTGTAACCCTCTGATGAGAAATAGGAGCCCCTCAAAACTTCCGTAGGCTCTTCATGAGCATCACAAAGCCAGGGATCTGAAAATCACATTTTCCAGAGGTGGCTCCCAATGAGGTTTTGAAAAAAGACTCACATTGAACACAGATATCCTCCTCGGACTGTGTTGTTTTAGCTGTTATTGGTTCAGGGTGGTAGAGTATTCAGAAATAATCTTAGAATTTAGAAATATGGGTGCTCCTGACAAAGTTTGGTTTCTTCCCCTGCAGAAGGGGAACACGAGCAAGAAGCCCCACTGAGATTTAGGGACAGGATATTCCCAGCCACGACTGAAACAGATTCCTCCCCCTGGGCCTCAGCATAGGAGAACAGGAGGGAGATTTCACCACAGAGGAGTTTGATGAAGCAATTCCCAGCCTGTGCATAAGATACAGAAGCTGCCTCTCTGCTCCCACAGAAAACAGATTTTATCTTCCCAGAGGGAAGAAAAAAAGGCTGTTGGGCACTGAGGGAGCCTCTGATTCACAGAAATTGAACCTCTTTCTCCAGTCCATGCCACATAACTATTTTAGTTCTCAATTAAGCAGACACCCTTATCCATTAGCACTGATGAGGGACTGCTGCAAGGGGTATTGTAGCTAGGAATGGTCTGGGCTAAGCACTCAGCTGCTGAATAATCCCAGCTCTTCAGCATTTGTCCAGAGGCTATCTCACTCCCAGAGCTACAAGGAACATTTAACTTTGTCACATTGTTCCCTTGATTTCTAGAAAGGGCCCCACAGATCCCTATCCAGGAAGCCAGTATGGAATTCGATGGGACTGATTGCTATACTGCACATAAAGCTTTAATTTAAACTTGTATTTTTTTAAAGCTCATGCACTGAATTTCAGCAGCCTGCATTTCTTAAGTAATTAATAACTAAGAAACTCACACTTCTTGAGTAATTTTGTCCCTATTTTTAATAACTGAACTCAGTCTGTTAGAACACACACAGCTTTTCCATAACTGCTCGTCCAAAGTATTCCCAGCTTCTGGCGACTCCTATTCCAAAGCTCCAGCAGTGTAACTTCACACCGCTCCACCAGAAACATCTAGACCAGGCTGTTCAGTTCTTTTAAAACACAGAAATAATTACGTGTCATGACCTAGCACATCACTTTCCTTGGAGTAATGTGGTTTCCACAATTCTCCTTAGTATCAACAGGAAAATTATTCCATCCTAGATTTAGCACAGGCTGCTTGCAGACCCTTGGGAGCCCTGCAACATGTTATAACCACTCCTGATTGCTCTCAGGCTCCCCTCATGCCAGGAGGCTGCTCAGCACCAGCCCTGCATGTGCAGAGTGTCACCGAGCCCTGCAAACAGAAGTGACAAAAGGGACTTTCTGGTGCTTCCCAGCAGGAAGGAAACACGATGCTGATCACACTGCCCGTGGTGCCCTCAGGTTCTTCCAGCAGATAAGAGGCACATGAATCACTCCAGAGCTCCTGGGACCACGTGGACAGGTACCAGAACCTTTCAGGAGGTGACAGGATGTGCTGCCTCCTTCCCTCCTTTCAGGAGGTACCAGGATGTGCTGCCTCCTCCCCTTTCTTCAGGAGTTGACAGGATGTGCTTCCTCCTCCCCTTTTCTCAGGAGGTACCGGGATGTGCTGCCTCCTTCTCTCTCACTGCAGCTTCTGCTCCGCTCCCTCATATCTCAAAATGCTTAGTGCTCTCTTAGGGACAGTCATGGCAGATACCCACAAATAAAACATTCAGCTCCATCTCTGTGTTGCTGACAAATCTATGAAGACCACCTGGGGTTTATGATTTTGCACCCTCCCTCTCTCCCACTTCTTCTTTCCCAGAGAACCCAACCCGAAATTAGAGGATGTTCCAGTGAGGAAGTGGCATCACCCTCAAACATGCTGAAAAAATGGAAAAAGAAACACCAGACTGTGGCCAGTCATTAAAATGAAGACTCCAGCTCAGAAAACCTCGAGCAATGCTCTCCGCCTCCCTAAATCATTACTGCAGTTTCAGTGGAAAGAAATGTCATTTTCCTTTCTCCCCCTCCACTTCAGTGCACTCACAGCAAGCATCCATTTATTTTTATTTTACTGGATGTTGCACTTCATAGATAAAGCCTACAAACACAGAGGAGTTTGTATCAGACCTCCTGTGTACAGCCAAAAGTCTTTGCTAGTGCTTTTTGTTGTTATGGTGCCCCATAAAGCCACACAACTCAAAACAACTCCAGCAGAGGAAAACCAGTAGACTAAAAGCAGTTTACTGAATCAGAAGAGGTTTGTTGCATATCAAGGGAAGTCAGCTATCTGTCAATATTTTTGACATGTAATGACAAAATAAGGTTTCAGATACTCAAACAAGGGCTTAACTCTTTTAAGGCAGCAGAGAAACCATTAAATCCACCCACAATAAATTTCCCATCAAGTGTCTCATTTTTCAGGACATAAAGTAACCCCTTAAGTGGAGTCATCATTCAGAAAGAGAACTATTCAACACATCGAGGAGTCCAGCAGGCACTGAGCAGGAAATAGTCCAGAGAGGAGCCCGTAGACCCAAGATTTTAGCAGATGCTCCGAGAGGTGCAGAAATCTCTGCTTTGCATTGCAAACGTGCCTGTGGCTGCCCACGGTGTGGCAAACACAGTCACCTAGGCAACCCCTGCCAGGGATCTGCTGGTGCTCAAGGATGATGTTCAGTAACATGTGAACATAATTACTCAGAGGCATCCACAGCTTGTGCCCTTTGGAGTACCTTCTGGAGAGCCGAGGGTTTCCATGGAAACACCAGGGAACATCTTCCTCCCAGCTGTTTCACTTCCGAGTGTGGACAAAAAGGCCAGTGAGGAAACGAGCTGTGTTTTTATTAATTTCTTAAGTGCAGCAGCTGGACAGCGAGCAACGACACCAGAGGGGTGGGAAAGCTTTTCCACATTGCTAGGGGCTCATCCTGGGGGAAAGCAGCAGAATTTTTCTCCTACAGCAACCTCTTTTGATGCTCTCTGCTTTTTTATGGGCAGCTATTCTCTTTAAAGATGTTATTGCTTTACCAGCTCAAGAAAAATGCAGTTCTGGAGAGCTCTGAGTCCTTCCAGCAGCTGAATTGCACAGAATGTTGTCCATAAGCTGATATAAAAGCACTGAGCACTTGTCAGGGGCACTTCAGACTGCAAATGGATCCTTTTCTGCCTCAAAGCAGGGAGGTTTAAATGTTTCCCAACCCGAAGATGAACTTTGGAGCACACAAGTCACATGTCATTCCAGTAAATAGCTTTATAATACAGTGATTTATAGGATAGACAGGCAAAGAGATCACTGTGGGAGGAGTTTGTGCATCATGAGAGGAGGGAAAAGAAGGGATTTGCCCTTTCACCAGGCCCTCAGCTCCTAAACCAAACTGTACAACTGGACACCTCCTGCCAGCCCTCATCTAACACGTTATGTTACAGCTTTTTCAAAGTACTTTTGACGAACAGCAGGAATATGAGACCAAATTATTCTTACCTATCAGGCCAGTCCTGACACTCCCTTCAAACCTCGGAATACCATCCGTGCTTTCCCCACAGACCCAGGGGTACAAAATCACACTGCGTTCCTCAGCTGGCCATAAACACACACGTTACCAATTCACCTCCAGATGTTTTATGAACCTTGCATGAAGATCATCACAATTCAGTGCTCAGGTTAATTCATTTTCCTGTTTCTGCCCCCCTACCAGCACTGAACAATCCTCCCCCTCCACAGGAAAAGATAAACCACGGGAGAAGCTTCAGCTGATCTTTGGTCTTTGGTCTTTCAGGCTGCACAGCAGAGCTTTGCCACCCCTGTTCTGAGTTCTGACAGGGCTTTCCATCACTCTTAAAGCTGAAAGGCTGGAGAGGGATCCTCCATTCCACCCCAAACACACTGAGAATTGATTCATCCCAGCCAAAATGCAATGAGAAGAGGCCTCCCCCTGCAAGGCAGGGACACCGACAGACCTTTTGCGGATTTTTCCCTGGGGTAATTCTGCGAGTTTTAGGCACATCCTGTGTTTACACCCACACATCACAGCCAGCATGGAAGAAACCCTGCAAGGTCCAAGGAGCACATCAGGCAGCTCTGGTGAAAAAGCCAAACGCTAACGAGGGAGCCAGAGCCCGGGCCAAGAGCCCTTGTTCTGTCTATTTATAGGAATTGCAGCCGAGCAGAAAGGATCGAGGGCTGGGACGGCTCTGCCTCCCTTCCAGGGTGTGCTGTCCTGCTTATTGGACCATGAAACGCTGAGCAGAAGGAAAGGCAAGTCTGTGTGAATGATAATGAAGGTGTAGCATCTGCAGGGTTTTGTTCATGTCTGGAAAATCCTTGTGGCCACTGGACCGAGATAACAAGGAGACTGACTGACAATATTTTTTCTTGGGAACATTCTTGGAGAAGCTGTTTCAGTGCTGGCTGTTTTGTGCAAGACCACTCTCTATCCTGGTAATTATCCATCAATTTATCCTTTCAGACCTGAAAGTAATATATTCGAGGCACCAGATAGAAACTTTAAGTGCTCCAGCACAGCAGAAAATGGACATTCCCTCAAAAAGAGTGAAATCTTCACCTTTTTTACTCCCTTTTGATGTTGAGATCCTCCAGCAGAGTCCATGTGAAAATCACTGCACAAATTTGAAGCCACACACTGTCCACAGGAAAGTTCTCCTACCCTTCTGTGACAGTCACATACAATTTTTGCAGGCTTCATACAAAGCGATTTTTCCCTTCTTGTTACTTCCAGAAAATTGTAAATCTCTTGTAGCCTTAACCACAAATTAATTTCAATTAAGGAAGGGCCATGTTAACACAGAGGAATGTAATTTCTGTCTGGTTTCATCTCATGCAAATCCTTGTAGGTCACAAGAATCTGAGGTCACAAGAAGGGATGTGAACTATCACAGCACATTACAGTTTCATAAAAGGAGACAAAAAAGGAGCTGAAAGGCCAAGAAGCCAAGTAGGAAAACGGACACTTCAAATTATGGGCTGTTTGTACAACTCAATTAAAGTGCAGGAGGATGGCAATGCCAGTGACTGCTGTTCACTTTTGGAGTGATTGCTTTTTTCCAGCTAGAGGAGATATTTCATTTCAGCCCCTCCACCCACCTCAGGCACAGGGACTGTGCCAGCCTGACATCAGAGCCTATTTCTGGGACAGCCATAGCAGCACTGGGTCTCCCATCCAGCTTCCCATTCCCACCACCCCTTAAATCCTGGGAACAGAGCTCCAGGAGGCTGGCAGGCTGGCTGCTGAGGATGTCCAGGATGCAATAGCTGAGGTGTTTCACCTGTGAGGCACCAGCATCTCCAGGATTAAATTTACACCCAAATTCACAGCAGTGGGTGCAGCCCCATCTCATCCCACATGTTCCCTCAAAAATACAAACAAAATTATTCCTGCATATAAATAAGATTATCCCAGGCATTAGCTGGGACATTTTATTCCCCTCAGCAGCCAGCAGTGTTACCAGCAGTGCCTGGCAGACCTTCTCCCGAGGATGCTCTGCTTGCTGCCCTCAGAGCACTACCCTGTGTCCCAGCATGTTCCAGGGCAGGAATTCCTGCAGCATTCCTGGCAAGGTAGCACAGCTGGCGAGCAGCCACCGGCGTTGTTCTCCAAGTAAATGCTGCAGGAACACCCTCTGCAATCCTGTTAGCTCGACCTCGGTGATTTCAGCACCACTGACAGCTCGTGCTGCAACAACTCTCTTTTTAGTTTTTTTTTTTTAAGGGCCAAAAGCAGATAATTCAGCCCAGAAACTTCCGTGCTTTACATGGTTCTTGTAGATAGCAAAACACAACGAAGAGCCCAAGATCCACAATTCATTGTGTTTTGGCAATATGAAAGTACGTGAAAACACATCCCCCCAAAAACCCCTCAGAGTTGCTGCAAGGCACATTCACTGTTTCTTCTTCCAGCCCCGTCATCATTCAGCTCCCACAGATTAAAAATTGCTTCTCTTCAGTGGCAAATCCACACTGATAATGAAAATTTGGGTGTTCCAGGTGAAATATACACTAGGCTTAAATGCAGGTGGGCAGGTGGCCCTGATCAAAGCACAGGGTGTTCAGTCATCGCCACACATCCACATAAACCTTTGGATCAGATGGCAATTCCTGCCTCTGCCTGCACTCCCACTAATTCCCTGGACTGCTCCAGCACCTTCCAGTTGAGATAAGGCACAGCTCAGGGTTGTGGGGCTTCCGGATCATGCATTTTATAAACATGGAGAGTTGCAATTTTTCCAGGGTGGAAAACCCACTCTATGCTCCACCCAGTGCTTTCCCCTCACACACACAGCTGCACCAAGAGCTGTAGGACAGAGGAATACTCATTTCCCACAGGATTCTGCCCAGGATCTTGGCGTGCTTCAGGAACACAATGGCCCTGGCACCTCTGGGAGCATTCAGGGCTAATTTCAGCTATGGAAGTCAGTTGCTGCAAAGTGCAGTGGAGGCTGGAGTGAAGTCAGCACTGATGCATCATTCCCTGAAGGAATTTGTCTCTCCAGCTGCAGAGGGAAAATTGGCATTTGTAAATAGCCACCCTTAGATTTCCGATTTAAATGAAGCTTGGGAGCACTTGGGAACAAACCACCTCTCACCCTCTGCACTTAATTCATCATTTTAGGTGACTAGCGGTGATAAATTCACAGGGTCTCAATGGCAGTGTAGGGAATATCAGGCTGGTTCATTTATTTTTTTATGGCCCTATCACAGAACAAGCAGCAAACTCCTCCAATTCAAGAGAAACTGATGTATCCATCTTCCCTCTCTGGCTTTTATTCTACAAGGGATCATTCCTCCCCAAGGAGGTGCCTTCACTGCCAGTCCAACTCTCCAAATTTCTCCTTTTCTCAGGAAAAAAACAGATGAGTTTGTTCAGGCAGTGATTCCCTTCTGCAGCAAGAGGATACTCAGTGCATTTTATGCTGTATTTCACATCAAACACTGAATTTCTGTGGATTATGTTCTTCCCATCTGCCATAACCTGCTTGACGTAGTCGAGGCACCTCCATCAAAAGCCCTGCAAATTATCAGAGCCTGTAAAAACACCAAGTTCTTTATCACCAAACTAAGGCAAGGCTCAAACTCTTCAATATTATCAAAGCAGTGCAGAAGAAATCAGACACTCAACTGATAAACAAGTACAAACCCAAATTGTGCTTATAAAATATGGATTTATCAGGATAAATTCTTCCTTCCCAGCTGACTACGGAATATGGAAGTCTTGGAAACAGCCTGCATTTCCCACCAGAGGTACGTGGCTGGGCTTCTCTTCAGGAAAACTGGCTATGGTCAGGATTTTTCCAGGCAGAACAGGACCCCAGCTCGCTAAAGGATCAGTAAAGCCTCTTCCAAGTATCCAATAAAGAGACTTCCCCTTATTCTAAGTCAAAGGAGAAATAAAAGCGAACCCATCTTTCTCATAATCACTTTAAATGCCTTTTTTACACCCCTTTCCCATAACTTCAGCTGGCTGGGGTTTTTCCACCTGAAAAGCACTTTGTAACTTGCACAATATCAGCCTCTTAATTCTCATTCCTGTCAAGCCCATTCCCCCTCCTATCAAGTAAATGAGCCTCTCCAGAGCTCTTCAGCACTATTATTATCCATCATGGGAGTTGTGTTACTCCCAGCACTATAAATGCAGCTCAGGATTCAGTTTCCACTCACAGATGAGCAAAGTCTGCTCTACATTTACTCAAGCCGGGGCTGCTTTAGGTGTGGAGCCTTCACACCCATGTGCATTTACTTATAAGATGTCCTGAACAAGAAAAAGTCGGTCTGCACATCTAATCCTGCCCTTCAAAAGGCAATTAAAATGTGTCAATAAACGGCACACTCGTGGGCAACATACATCTCAGCCAGACTGCAGCAGCAGCAGCATCACAACTCCTGCCCTGCAATAGGAACAGGTTAGGCTTTACTGCTGCTTAGAAGATGCCAGTCAAAATTTGATTTTTAAAATCAAGTGCCCGAGTTCCGACTCTTATGGGGCATTTGAAAGGTAAAAGATAAAGGTAATTAAGGGATTCCTCTGAAGTATTGTTCAGAGCCTTCTGAGAGTGCCCTCTACAGGTGTACCTTCCCAGAAAGAGCTTCCACATGTGCGCATCCCAAAAATTTAATATTCCCGTGTGACAGATGATTCTGAGGTACGAAGTGTTTGCCTTTGAGCCAACATCTGTGTCCTTCTCTCTTAAACCTTGATTCCAGTCTGAAAAGACCTTTACATATTTGTTACATTTTCAGCCACAAAGGGAGCCAAAAATTACATACAGCCTGTCTTTCAAGTTCTTCAAAGGCTCAGGACTTCATTAAAACTCCATTAAGAGCTCTGGCTAATCTGTGTTCCATCTTGAAACTGAAAAGCAAGGGCACGAGCATATCACACAGGCAGGAATGCGTTGCTATGCCAAGTCTTTGGAAGTTTCCCAGTTTATAACTTGTAAAAACAGTGCAGATAGCCTGGAGAGTCTAACAGAACAGCTCAGCATTTACTGGATTCACACAGAACACTTAGCTCAGCACTTACACGGGAGGGTGAATTGAGAGGGAAGAGCAGCATCCCCATAGATTCCTGATTTTTCACAAAAGGAGCTCTCTCGGTCCCATTGCTTGCTCTGGAGCAGACCAAGGCCACAGCAACTGGCCCAATGTTTTTAAGTAACCAAAAAAAGGCCAAATTCCATCGAGGAATGTGCCAAATGCAAAGCCTTTCAGCTCTGAATTGCCACAAGCCCTGCTACATTCTAATCACCACTGCAAATTAATCCGTTTCAGACAGAAAGCCAGGTAATTTCAGCTTATTTCTGGGGGTCAGAACAGTCAGTTTACACCTGGTTTCATTTTTCTATCAATAGCACAGCACTCTTCTAACCATGACCCCCAGTGCAACTTAATCAGCGTTTCTTGGTTGAAAATACAGCTATTTTATTACCTGCAACAGCCACTGATATCTTGAACCCCTGCCAACCCCTTGAAGAGCCAGCACTCAGCCTGGTTTCTCTGGGCAGACTAATTAACTAACTAATTAACTAAGGACTACTACTTCATAAAAACCCTTCTCAATGAGCCCC
>VYZQ01061204.1:6773-21329 GCA_013400655.1 Mystacornis crossleyi
TTACTTGGATCAGGTACTGACTACAAGACATAAAACATTATGGTTGTGTCCAGATTAACTAACCTGGAACAGACTGACAACTGTTAAATGATGACATGCAACTAAAACTGTGCCTTTTATGTTAAAAACCTATTTTATAGATGTAATAATCCATAAAAAGACTCATAATAGAAATTATAATGTAAAAAAATTATCTAGTAAGAAAAACTGTAGGTCATATCTCAGAAACAAATTATTCATCGATAATGCCCACTTTATGAAAGATCCAGTTTTGTAATTTCTGAGTTCTGAAATAATACTTCATTTATATTTTCCTGATTGTTTGTACTTTGATTTGAAAGCGTTCTGGTGACAGATATTGAGAAACAACCTCCTCAGTCAGGAAAGCCCTCAGAAGCAGCAGGAAAAAAGATGGTGCTTTTGTGGAATCCTTGTATCTCAAAAGAATGGACTGGTATCATACGATGGCAGAGCTAAGGGATTCTTTGCATATCCTGACTTCCAAACGTCTATTATCACAAAAAATAGCTTCATAGCAAAGCTGGAATTTTTCATATTTCCACTCAAGGAATGGAAAGAAATGGGCACTATGCCCCAGCACCCTTTTAGAAGGGATGAGCTGCTTCCTGTGATTGCTACCTCTGTAAAAGCCACAGAAATTGTTCACACAACTAGATTAAAGCAGATGAATAATGAGTAAACATATGTAAAATAGGACATGAAGCTGGAGGCAGCCCCTTAACAACACAGGCCTGACATAACACAGAAAATCTGAGAGGCATAGTCACAAACTGGAGGCACCACTCCCTACCAACCACACTGTAACTGCACTTCCTACTATTCAAAAGACAANATTCAAAAGACAAAATCAAAATACCTTAAGTTTAAGACAAGTGATGACTGCCACTGTGACGGATTTATCAAATCAAAGATGGTCATAGTTCTTTATCACCTTAAACTTCTGCAATTAAAGCTCATTAATATATTCCATTTATATTTTGGGAGTTATTCTTAGTTATTTTTTTAAATCTACAACCTTAAGAAAAACCCCATGAAGATATGAATTTTTTTTAGGGTAATGAATGAATATTTTGCACTCAGACCTGCAAGAATATTTTACTAACTTGGGGCTAGTAGACTCATTTCTACCAAATTCTAGTGTTAATTTTTATGGAGAATCAGCTGAGCAATTTTGAAAGTCTGGTAACCAGAGGGTGGAAAACAAAACTCAGTTCTGCTGACTCAGTAAGGAAGATGCTTATTGCTACTTGTTTTAGGGATGTGGCAGCACCCTGCAGATCCTCCTAGGGTTATGTCCCACAGGAACGTGCAGGATTTCAGAAACCTGGGACTTGGAATCCTTCAAAGCAATATTTATATGAAGTCTGGATTTGAAATTACATTCTGTTAATGAAACAGCCCAATATTAACATCATTTATTATAGACAATCAAACAAAATATTACATCAGTATACAGCAGTTCTTGAAGTTGCAAGTGACTTTAAATACATGGTTAACAAATTAACAAAAAAATAATATAAATAACTCTTGTGGGGTTTTTTCTTTCTAACTTCTTGTTTCTTCTTTTTTTATTGCTTTAGAAAATATCCTGTAAGACTTTTCCTGTGAGCGTGAAGTCTTATGAACAAGCCAAACTAAACTACATTTGTCAAATGATGAAGCTACATTTGTCAAAAGAAACCCTAAATTTTGTGATACACTATCCCTTCACCGCACTTGCTTCTATAATTACTAATTCACAGACTCAATAATTTGTGATCCTGCTTCCAGTTATTAGTGAGAAATAGTCCAGTTGAACAGCATAATTACTTACATCTCTGTCACTTCTGAGTCATACTTGCTGCTTTAGACATAGCTAAATGTTGTTTTCTAGCAGTTGGATTTATAGTAACCTATCTCTGTCACCAAAGGATGGAGTTATATATACATATCTATATAATCTATAATCATTATTTCTGCAATAATTATTTGAAAAGTTGATGCAGAATTTTGTCCCAGTGTCTCCTACCATGTCATGAATATAGTTATTAATTTCTCCCAATATACAAAAAAAGGTCTTGGAATATAGGTCAAACCAAGGAGTCTCACTATTTAGGAGAACACCCCCTCCATCCCCATATTATATTATTGTTTTATTTCCTATAGTGGTCTTTTCTTTATGTTTTATTTAAAATGTTAATGGAGTGTATCTGCAATTCAGATAATTTATCCTTAAATCACTGCTCTCCAGAATAATGCACTGTGAGCACTGTAATACACAGGCAAGTCCTCTTAAAGAACACGCATCAATTCTCTTCCCTTATGAAGCACACTGCAAATGCCCTCTAACAGGGCACAGCAGCATTACATAAATCATCTTATATGAAAAATTAACATGACATCAAATATTTATAAATATTAATGTGTATGTTAATATAACCAAAGCTGTAACAAACAATCATAACCTTGCCAAGTTTCTTAGGACAGGCGCCGCTGATAATGATATCCATTATCTCTGGGGGAACGCGCAATTATGAAAGTATACATGGGATGCTATATTGTTATCTGCTTTTAAGTTCATCCATTAAACACTCCACCTCACACTGGATGTTAACCCTCCTCTTAGCTCTTTGTCAGGTACTATTATTCTGTGTATTTACACATCCCTGCGAATGGAAGATGAACTACTCTTAAATGTATATGATTTCCCTACTTCATTAACACGTGTCTAATTTCATATCACACATTCCTTTGCTCTGTGGCAATTACACCTTCTAATGTTTGATATGCACCTAGCTACCTGTCTATCCATGCATCACTCTGTCCTGTGGATAGCATAGCTCTCACATGAATTTGCAAACTCCTTTGCCTTATCTTTTACCATACTGCATTTATGCTATTATGATTAAAGCTCTGATGGTATTTCCAGTAGAAATTTTAATTTTTCTGGCTCAAAAATTATTTCATAAAAATTAGTTTTACATCTAAACATAAAATAGAATAGAGTAAAGTAGTGATGAAATTTTATGAAATTTACATTTTATGATGAAATGTATTCTACTTCATAAAGTAGAATACATTTCATCATAATCATATTTGATCAGTTACTAGGAATTTCAAATGCTTCTTATTATCATCGCTTACCTAACATTTTAGTGACAGGAAATAAAATGTTGAGCCAACACCTCAAAAGTAACCATGTTTCTCCAAGAGACAAGACGAAAGGTTTTGTAGCTGTGCTTAGCATGTGTGAAAGAGATGTGAGGTCCCAGAAAAATTCTTTAAAGTTTTAAGATACACACCCGAGGCCGAGTGATGCTGATTACCATTTATGATGAAGTCTTCACCTGAACTGAACAATGAGTTGTGCCTCTTTTTTAATACATAGATTCAAATACATATAAAGACTTCTGCCCACTCCTTTTTCTTATTTTTCAAAGACCATGATAAATACAGATTCAGGAAAACCAGTCGCTGAAATACTATACACTGTGAATACCCTTTATCACTGCAGACAAAGAAAATCAAAACAAACATCTTCACATTATAACATTCTCTTCCTTATGATTATTACCAGTACTATTATTAACTATGAATATAGCGAAGTCCATTTTAGGAGTTGTTTGAGAAAACAGGCTTTTAAAAACAGGCTTAACACCTAGACTATGACTATCTTTATTTCGCTGAGGAGCCAGTCAACATATAGAGTAGGTAAAAGACTCAGCCAAACTGGGGGGGAAGAAAGGTGTCTGGCTCAGCCAGGCACTCCTGGAAGCATGGAGTGCAGTGAAACCATGTCCAGTGCTGCTCTGTCACACAAACCCAACGTCCTCCCAGAGGGGTTACTTTTAAAGGCTCATCTAAGAAATGCACATAATTTGTTCGTGATAGCTGAATAAGAGTCTAATGGTTCAGCTTAGATTAGCAATATTTTTAAAATCTGGAAATATTAGGGTTTAAGTGATTCACCCAGAAGCGCCAGCAGCTCCTAAGTGAGGAAGTGAAAGTTGCTTGTTTTTTAAGAACTATCTGGGTTTGGATCAGTCACTTAAGTTATGTTCTCAGTATCACACTGGTCACTCTGAAATAGAAAAAAAAATGCATGAAAAGGAAACCATGAAGAACTTCTTTCTTTTTGGGGAGGAAGCAAAATAAAATAAAAATACACAGGTTTTAATGAAAACGTGGCCTGAGGAATTTCGCCATTTAAAATAAGATTTTTTAAAAATGATTTTTAATGATTTATGAGTTTTAATGATCATTTTCCATTCCCTTTTTTATTGGATTTCCCACTGTAAAATAGGGAAACCAATACTTTCTATTACATTTGAAATCAGAAAAAAACAAAAACTGAGCCTGAATTTAGAAAAAAATTACAAAGGACAACACTTTTTTTTTTTTTCAGGGCATCTGTACCTTTAAATTTGTTTACCAGTTCCTAAATGACAGAGTAGTAATAATCCTAAACTTATTCTGGGAGATTTAGGTAGATTTCTCTCTCTCTCCCTCCCACTTCACCCATATATTTTCTTATTTTTTAAAGGAATGGAGGTGTAATATAAGTTTCATGATTTAAAGAATTCGATTTAGTTACAGACCCCAGAAAAATTAGGGTTTTTTTCCTGAATTTTATGGACAAATGGGATTGCTATCAGTTTTACCAATGTAAAAGCTCATTTAATTTTTGTTTATAGAAATAATTTATAATTCATGCCATTTGAAGTTCTTATTAACCATTAAAGTTTAAGGTATAATTATGTAAAAAACAAAACTTTTCATAAGATCATTATTCATACACCTTATGTTCTTAAGATTGCAGTTAAGAAAAATAATTCAGTGCACATCTCAGATTAATTGTACTACAGTGGTCAACATCCCTTTAGCACGTTATGAATAAAAGTATTTTTTAAATTAAAAAAAGGCTAAAAATCAATCATTATTCTATGTATCAAATGTAAATCATGACATAAATCAAAGCATACAACAGCATAGCCACCAAAAGCATCTTCTTGTTTTCATCTTTGTCTCCTGCTAATATTTGAGCCTGCCCAATGTATTTGCCTTTCTGATATTACTATTTTTTGTTATAACCATGCAGTCATAAGTCTATAATTCTTCCTTTTTGTAAAAAGGGTGCTATTACTGTGTCTCTAAGTTAGATATAAGAGATTCAAATTTCAGAGCCCATGTTATCTCTCAGGATCAGAAAACAACATTCACAGAGTGTGAAATACAAGCCCTTTTCTCATACAATGATGTCGATCTGAACAGAACCTCTTTGCATATGCAGTTTTAAATCTCCACTTACAAAAAATCAGTACTTGTCAAGTACAAATGTCACCCTTGATTGAGGTTAGAAACCAGCACTGTGGTTTCCCTATCACATAAAATTATAAGTACAGTTTTTCTTAAAAATTAGTTTTGTACTTCCTACCCTTTCTTTCAGAATACTGAATGCGAAGAGTCAGAACTCTTTGGTGATTTACATACAGTAACATCTAATTCCCACAGTAAAACAAGAAAACTTGGTCCTCTATTAATCTTTAAAGATCCTTCAGAAAATGCCACGGACACCATGGGCTTGAAAAAGAGAATAATTCTACAATACTTATTCTTTTCTAGTGTGGACACTGTGGTACCTGTATGAGTAATTTAGGTATGATAAGAAAACAAGTTATTTGATGCATGAGGAGAAATATGGATTTCACTTAAATGAGTGGAGAAACAGCTGGTCCTGTGCCATAGTGGATTGTATCCAAAAATCAGCTAAAACTGGGCTCAAGAGTGAATAAAGTATCTGAGGCGGATGAAAACTAAGCATGTTACCAAGATGACATACTTCAGCTTGGTGGCACAGCTGTACTATTATTGAAATATCCTAATTCAAACAACCTATGGTGTGCTGTTGCTCAAAAGACAACCAGCTTTCTCCACCTGACGCTGATGCTATGCTGACATTTCCAGCTTAAGCTGATGTAATCGCCAACAGAAACAACACAACATAACGGGCAGAAAAGGATGTGTATTTTGCACAGTAAAGAATTATGATAGGGGTGAGAAAAAATTATTAAATGTAATAACATTTTTGAAGCCTTCCTCATATTACAAACTAGTCAGTTAATACTGTACTTCTAGATAATTATATTCCTAATAGTAAAATGAGGCTTATGAAGTTCTTAGTGCCAAGGAACCAGCTTCAAGAGGGAGAGTGTTTTCAGAGAGGCATGAAGGCCTTAGTCATACGGATTACCCAAAGAAAGAGAGATCACCAGTTTATCATCTGTAAGGCAGAGGATTTATTCCAGAAGAGTTGGGAGGTTGGACATAGGCAGTGGGAGACTTCAGTTCCAAATAAGAGAGCCAAGAGCTGTACTCCAGCTGATTAACACGTGATAGCAATCGCCACTCTCTTGCACATAATAGGGTTTTTAAATTTTATCTGTTACATTCCATTAGCACAAGAACTTTGTTAACCATAAATATATGATTAAGTATGGGATTTAGGTTTGTATACTCAAGGAAATAACAATCAGATAAATGAGATGAGATAGAAATAACATATGTTCCTTTGACTGTTCCTGATTTCCCTGTTTTTCTCTCTTTTGTCAACATTTGCTCAAAATATTTCAAGCCTCAGACTTACTAAGATGACATGTAATATCATTCAGAACATGACAATAGTTGGGGTAAGCATACATTACAACTAATTTTGTGAATGAGGATCTTTCTTAAGGCATCCAGAACGGATCTTTTCAGTCACATTCCTGCCTAGATGTGATCAAACGTTTTGCTGATCTTTTTTTGTGATGGTCATAAAAGGTAGCAGATAGTAGAAACAGTGCAGAGAGAAATATTGAGAAATTATTTTGAGGTAGTATTCATGAAGTTAACATGGTTTTAATTTGAAATGGCTTAACATTTAAAAAGTGAGGTGGTTTGGTTTGGTTTATTTGTGGTTTGAATTATATATTTACCTCCACAGCATGACTAAGATATTTTTCCAGGCTGGAATGAAATAAAAAGGATACAGCATACCCAAATTTATCTGAGTCTCACTTTATCAACGTTAATGACATTTCACTTCTTTCCTTTAAATAGGAGTTTGTCTTTTGTAATCTAGATCCACTTTAGCACTTGAATATATATATATGTATAAAATTCCATTTGAAAGGTATTTACCACAGCTGTTGCTGATTCAACCCAGGGAAGGGCACTGCCCCTCCTACTGCAGCAGAGATGGTGCTTCAGGAACAGTGAATCCTGCTGGGATGATGAGTTCCTGAACAGCAGTCTCCATCAGCCAGCCAAAGCAGCTAGAGAGAGTCTGGATAGGAAACTAAACAGAAGTCTTGGGAGAAAAAAAAGAAGAAGAGGGGAAACTAGATTGGATCTAAAAAGCAGCATTAATAATGTATAAGGGGGAAAATACACACAGGGAAATTTCTTCAGAGCCCAGCTATATTGCCTAGTGACAGACTCATTGTTACAAATAGTGCAGGATTTCCCCCCTGCTCCAAAAAGGTCATAGTTTCAGTTTTCACTGCAGTCTGAAGTAGGACTATGTCCATATTTCCTCACATCAGCCAACAATATTAATTCTGGGAACATGGAGGGTTTGAGGCAGTTGTAAAAGCCAAAGGCAAAATCAGCTGTCATGGAAAAAAAAAATCTACAGACTAGGACTCGGGTGAAACTAGAAATGGAATTCCTGGAAAACTTGGGAATCTCTGAAGTGCAGGTTTTTTGAAGACTCTTTAACCACAAACCAAGGCTATTTAAGTTACTACGCTGAATAAAGATGCAGGTCGCTCTCTTAGGCTGTAAACAAAAAGCACGTACTCAGAGGAGCATAACTGGAAATGTATGGGTTTAAAATTGCTAGAGTAGCTCTATATATGAAACAGTTTTGGGAAAGAAGTGAGTCTAGCACCCTAGCCTCTGGCTTACATGACCCCACTCAACCCTGCGCTTATGCTCACTATACACCGCCTGCACCTTTGCAAAAAGATTATGTAAACGCCACTTAAAAATTAGTACTGGCCTCCTTTACAGCCATCTTCTACAAGAACCATTTGTGATTTGAAGCATTAAGATACTGGAACTATGGTCATTTCTACTGCTATACACACAAAAAAAATGCAAGAATGCTTCTGTCACTTTTCTGGGACATTCATATTTATTCACAACTCCTCTGTCTGGCCGTGGAGTATCACACAGAAGCTTGATAAAGTGGTAGATGTGGAAGCTACATATAAAGCTTCATTTGTGCAGTCTTAGGAATGAATGAAACCAATACTACTTTGTAAGCCTTTTTTTTTTTTCCCCCAACCACAGACTGGGGAAAGGAAAATAGTTCTGAAAGTTTTGCTGCTCTCAAAACTCATGAAAACACTGTTCTCAGCAGACCTGTAATGCATCAGGAGTGTAATGTTTAATCTCCAAGCAATTTCTCAGTGTCTTGAAGTATAAACTTGATCAGGAGATGAATAATTCTTTAGATGCTGAAATCTGTTGGGACTATATGGAGCCTTAACAATTAAAAATAATTCTTCTGGTGGATGTCCAGAAACAATTTGGATCCTGAGTCAGTACTGTCTTTATGCATATCACAGCATAAAAGTAATCATTTTTACTACAAAGCAATAAACGGCACCTTTTCCCTAATGACCCTGACAAGTAATTTTCTATAGATTTACACTTCAGATCCCTGGATGAAACCCTTTCGCAGTCAGCATAGAGATATACAAACAGGAAAGCTCAACACTTCTTTCCTCTAAAGCTCAGCCGCTTGAAACCCTAAGTTGCACATGGAGCACTGGTGATATTTCTCTGTGGTTACATCAGATTGAACAGTGCTGCAGAGGTCAGTTCGGAGCATCACAATGACCAAGTACAAGTTTATCGTAGCAAAGGTCACACAGAACTGTCCCCGCATTGAGAGCTATTTTGTCCTCCTTGTTTAATAATGCTGATCTATCTATACTAATGGATTTAGCTTGTAGGGGGCTGGGGAAAGAATGAGAGTCGCTATTTCTCAGCTTCCATTCTTCATTAATATTAATATCGTCTTCAGCTACAGCATATTGGTACAGTACACACTCAGAACTTACAGGACAAAGGGTTCCAGTGCTTTGTTGGGGTTTTTAGGAGGTTTTCTTTTTGTGTGTGTGTGTTCTTTTCTTTTGCTCTCAAAGGAATTTTTCCCCATGTTAAGGCACATTACTGGGTACTTAAGAGAAACAAAAGGGCCCAGNAAGCCCCTCATTTTCAAAATTATAATAGTTCGGGAGGAAGGGGGTTACATTTTTCCATCTGGGGTGGGAGGGGAACTCCTGCCTTCCTTAGTAGACACTTGTCCAAACCAAGACATACTTAAAAGGCACATGTATTCGTTTTGAGAATCAAATACACTGTGCAGTGTGTTACTGTTCACAGAAATCAGCTGTGGCATTACACATTAAGAAAGAACTTTGTTTCAGTAACATCTCTTCAGACTTAATTGTCTGAAAGTGAAAACATAAGGGCAGATGTTTACTACATGAAAAATAAGTTTATTTGAAAAACCAGTGATATATTTAGAACAAAAAGACCATATGTTTAAATATCAGTAAAGCAGTCCCTATGCTTAAAAAGCTTCCAGTTTGTTTATTATGAATTTAGTTACCTAAGTGCTGCAGAATCCTGAATCCCACAAGAAGGCACATTAAAAGCAGCAGAAACATATAGATCTTTCAGGTAAATCTGTGCAGATAAACATCTCAGACTGAATACTTAGTTTTGTAAGAGGAATTTTTGCATATGCAGCGCTCTGCATTCCTGTCACTACAGCTAGGTAATTGAATTTACTAGCCAAACCCCTAGAATGTTCTTACAGAAATTCCCAAAGCAGAAGTGGTAGTTCATCATTTAATTCCCAGTGTAAATCCATATAAATGATGTGTTTCAATGTTAGATGTACTTTCAGGGTAAAAAAGCATCAAAAACCCCTCAGACCCAAAACACTTTCCCTTAAATATCTATTAATTAAAAAAAAAAAATCAAATCTGGGATCTCATATACCTGAATAACTCTACATTAACAGAGAATAAACTCTTAATCCTAGTAACTGCATATAGGCAAGTGGGAGGAGAAGAGCACTCTAGGTATGCAAGAAGTGGTGGAGAAAAAAAAAAGAGAAAATATAAAACTATATAAAAAATTAAACAAATATTAATTAAAAAAAATAAAGAAAAAGCCATTTGCTAAGATGCTCTGAATTGTGATTGTGGAAATCACATCATCTGGATGGAAACCCACCAAGAGCAACCTGGCCTTGCCTGCAAAATGGGTTCTATTAGCAGAGAAAAATAATATAACATATAAAAAAGAAATTGTCACATCAAACTCATTGCAATGCTCACTATTATAGAAGTGGTTCTGGATAGCCCTTTACTAAAAGAAAAAGTTTCATTTCTGAGAAAAGTTAAGACAAGATTGAGTGTTTAATTTTGGATAGTAAAAAGGTGCCTAAAAGGGAGTTAGAAAATTAATAAATAAAATTCATAGTTTGGTTTAAGTTGATTTTCATAAATAATGGTGGAACAGTTTTCTTTTTTTTAGAGTATAGCAATTAAAAAAATTTTCTTCTCTGTTTACTTTGTTTTCATGATACTAAAATTTGATATTTAGCTACTAACAATTTGGGCCTTTCTCTAGTTTGTTGTGTAATTTTCTTATTTTAATTTCATCTGTTATCTGAACACACATAGATGTTGTATATTCAAACTGTTACTTGTTTCACTGTTGGCTGTTGTCAACAAATATTCTTATTTAACTCAGTATGTGATACTCTTATTTTGTGATACTCAGTATGTAATACTCTTATTTAACTTGAGTATGTGCAATATTCAATATTCATATATTAGATGGCCTAAAGTGTTGATAAAGTCTACAAAGTTTGGTAAAATTTTAGCAAGTTCATGCATCTTATTGTAAAATACATAAAAAAGGAAAAACTAAATATGAAAAAAATGAACAGTTTTTTTAATTCCATGTACAACATTACCACGCGTAGAAAATAAACACTTCATATGAATTGCATTTCAGTGCTTTGCAAACTAAAGGAATATATGATTTTCATTATTTTAGTAAAATTAAAGAATGAGCTTACAGAAGTATCTTTAAAATTTCATATTGTTTAAGCTTGTTTGGGCATGGCAAATCATTTCAGCGTGATGAATGCCTATGCAGCAATCACAGATACTTATAGATCTTGCAACACCTAAATTCAGATATAAGAGAAACAAATACTCTCATTTTTATGTAAGCCATTTTTAGAATTTACTTCTAAGAAATCTGACATACTCTGTCCTTTTGCTTTAATATAAGCTATATATTAGCAAATATTTTTTTCTGTGTTCCTGGTATTCACAGCAGCAAAAGCAATTGCATAACATTGTGAAAGCACGAAGAGGTACAGCACATATGCCACTGAGGGTGAAGAGAAAGGATTATTGACCTACACTTGGATAATCTAAAGAAAACGTACTGAGATAAAAGGCCTTGGGACATCCCACTAAAATATCTACAGATGTCTTTTGTGAAACAGTTTTAAAAGCAGTTTCTATTTTCGCGTGAAGCCACGTAAGGAATTCTGAGTTTTAGAGCCTGTTCCTTGGTTGCGCCAGCCATTAGCCCAGCTTTACATCAGTGCAAGCACACTGATTTCACTGGAATTTTCACCAGCACTGAACTTAGCAGAGAGACGGCTCAGGACTGAAAGACACACGGCATTCATCGCCGAGGGCGGGCAGCTCACCGCCAAAGTGAAGGCAATTTGATTACCTGTTACAGACGCTGGAATTTCAGACAGCACTTCAGAGCTATAACATATGATTCTTTCCTTCTCATTTGTTAAAAACAACTCTTTGCATTCAGACTGAAAGAAAAAAAAAAGCACTCCAAAATGATCACTCACTGGAATAATTCTTCACGCTTCTAGACTACACTACAGATTTGAAAGTTGCTCTGGGTTTGATCGTCATTTCAGACTGTGACGGGCTTTCTGAGCTGGTCTGTTCTTCAAGAGACTTTTCTCTTTCATTCACTTCCGACTGAAAAATTGATGGGGTTTTATCTGTTTCATAGGGGAAAATGTATATAAATGTCTCAATCTATACGGAGCTGTTTCTGCATGTACAAGAAGTAAACCCATCCTTATTTTCCTAGGTTTCCCTAAAGCTGCTTTCAGGTTAGCCAGAAATGCTGAAGTATCCTATTTGTAGTGTAGGTTGTTTACTTTTAATTTATTTGTCTATCTGGTGGTGGTGATGTGTGTGTGTGAAAACCAGTTTTAAAACTAGCAGTTCTCTGCAACGCAGAAAAAAAATTATTATTTATTCCAAATGCATATTATGTATTACATTTGATACAGTTTAAGTTTCTTTGGTTTAAATGGAGAAAAAGTATGAAATACTTAAGGAAAAAAAAAGTTTTCTGTTGCTTTTTGTTTCTATTTCAGTAAGCCTTAATGTTAAGCTAATCCTCAGGGAGCCAAACTGACAAAATTTCTTTCATCTTAGTGTCAGAAATAAACAGTCAGTGATATCCTTTCTTTTTGGTAGACAAGCACTTAGAATAGGAGTGGACAGGTCCTCTCATTTCATAAAATAATTATTTTTCTGAGGGTGGGAGAACAATTTCATTCGTACATTTGCTTTTCTCTTTTAGCAATCAGTTAGAAATAAATGTGTAACACCCTATTTCTTGCTGAGAAGGAAGTATTCTCAAGGTGAAATAGAATGTGGAACTTCCTATGGGACACATACTTTTTGAATGTTGTTGGAATGCCACCTTGATATTTCATTAGTCACACTATCTCTTATTTTTTCCCTTAGAACCGAAAACTGTCTCTTTCTTCTGCCATCCTCAGTAACTGTCCTTACACATGTGTGTGTTAGGTGACAGAGATGCCTCCTCTGTAATGGCTGACTTTTACAAGGAAAAGGTATTCAAATGGTGGTTCTGTTCTCCATGGTTAGCCAAAGGATGAGCTGTATCCTACATGATTTTCTTCATTTTGGGGAAGCAGAGCCAGCAAATATATAAAGCCAAAAAATCTCCAAATTGAAAAAAAATTCTGCTGCTCACTATCCAAATTTTTTTTTTCTCTTGAAACAGTCCTCTGTGCTGCTAGAATTGAGAATGGTACTTCATGTACATGCTGTTATCTGACTACTGAATCAAACTTCTCATAGACACTCAAAGATCTGCCTATCGTTTCCAAGAACAAATTTCTAAGCCATAAGCTGAAAGCACTAAGTTTCTTTGCCCATTATTTTCAATAAACCTTGAATCTGTAAGAGGAATTGTAGAAACTTTGCCAGTTATATTAGTGAAGTAATTTTCTTCTTTATTTTAAATCCAAAGCAAAGGAATTGAGAGGTTTTTCGTCAGTAAGTTAACATAAAAAACTCTGAAAACAGGATCTTTAATGTTACATCTTACTATAAAATCTAGGCATTTAAAGGATCCTTCTTAAGCATTGTGCTGGTACATAAACCAGCTACAATGCAGCTTTTGCAGTCAGCATACCTGAAATATATGCCTATAGACAAATACGTGCTGCATACTACTTTACCCTTGCTTGCATTTCCCCTCAACAATTTCATAAAAGAGGAGAAATGGATGCATTTTATCCATGTATTTAAGTTTGGACAATAGTGATCTTTTAAGTTAAAAATATGAAGTATATAAAGAAGCATCAATGCCAAATAATTTTCATCATTAAGTATAATTATTCAGAATAGTGAAGATTAGTAAATAATTAATCCTTCGATTTTGTTCATTGGCTTTGTATCCGACTCATGCTAAAGCTGTCAACTGTTACACATCTAAGAAAATATCATATGCATTCACTAGAATAACAGGACAGACTGAAATGAGTAGTTTTAGATAATTTAATTAGGTTATAGGGTTTTTAATATAATTCAGTAAGTATGTGAACTTTTAACTTGTGTTAACTCAATTTCCTCATGCTTTCATTTACCATTTGTTGAGGACATTACAGTGATTAGCCAAAGCCCTTCCAGCTCTTAATGTTCTCAATAAATTCTGGTTTAAATTGACTGTCACTTTCTGGCTATAATAAAGTAGGTATTTGACATCTCAGAAGGAACCAGACTGCTGCCTATTACATTTTCTTGAAGAAATTTTTCTAGTTCCATAAAATCAACAGAAGTAGAGTTATACTAAAGAGTGCAATGAGTAGCAGAGCAGGTAGATGGGCTGGGCAAGTACATCCTCAGAGTCTCATAATTTTGATTCCTTGGGGAAATTAAAATCATACTGCATGCCTTTTGTTTGACAAGCGATAATCACATTTAATTGTTTTGTCACCAAGCTATTAGCAGTTTCTGAACTCCCTCAGAAAAACCAAAATATCCAGCTTGTTAGAAATATATATTCACTGTGCTGCAATACAACTGCAACAGCAGTGTTCTTTTTCTGTTGAGTTCAAAGATTAGTGTGGGCCAAGTTCCTTGAAAGCCAATCTGCTAAACTGCAAAATGGCACACT
>VYZQ01061205.1:0-18122 GCA_013400655.1 Mystacornis crossleyi
TGTTTGTTTGGTTTTTTTAATTAATGCAGCAAAATTCATTTGAGAGAGAACTAGAGAACCCAGGGGTGCAGGGACACAGGGTGAGATGGGTTTGTCCCTCACTGACTTCCTGGGAGACCTGGGCAAGTGGTGAAGACAGGTTTTATGTCTCTCCCTTTCAGTCTGAGCCACCCCAAGCTTAGCAAGTGGACATTTTCAGGGGAACATTCCTTTTCTTTGAAATTAGACACTGAAGATACATCCCTCGGGGGTGTGAGTCATACCAGCTGAACACCAGAGTTGCCCGCATTCAGCCAGTACCCAGCCCAGCCCTCATACCCAACACGGCAGCACCTCCCTGGTAGCTCCCAAAATGGGCCAGGGACACCTGCAGCTGTAACCAAAGTCCCCTGACCCTGCTGCCACCTAAGAGCCATCTCCCCAGTCTCAAAGAGCAAGAATTTATTCACCAAGAAGGTGCTGGAGAAAAAGGTGGACTCAGCAACAGATAAATTTCTAAAAGGCCCTGTTTTACACTGATTGGGGCTCATAAACCAAGTTATGGATTTTCTCATTTCCCTTGCAGAAAATTCAGTGAGCATGGCAAGAGGCAACGCTGTAAATTTTTGGGCAAAGCACTACGAGAAGAGAAGAGAAGAGAAGAGAAGAGAAGAGAAGAGAAGAGAAGAGAAGAGAAGAGAAGAGAAGAGAAGAGAAGAGAAGAGAAGAGATGAGAAGAGCAGAGACGCTNTTCTTTATTCCCATGGAGCAGCATCCTAGGCTGGATGCCTTAGGGAATGATGCACAGCAGGGATGCTGGACACCTCCACCCTTCACTTGGGACCACACCACAGCAGAAAGTCCCTCCTGACCTTGCAGTCCTCCACCAGAACCCAAAGCACAGACTTTGCTCTGAAACAATATCAAATATTGAACAAACGAACGAAAAACCTGTTATCTGGGATAATTGTGAGTAAATAAAACATTTAACCAAACCAAATGCAGCTGTTTCCACTTGGAGCCGGCACAACAGCAGGGAAGCCAGCTCAGCTACTCTGCATCCTCGTTACGGCAGCTGATTATTGTTTTGTGTATAACAGTAGCGCCGCCAGTCTTGGAGCGGGGCTGGGGCTGCGGTGGTCGGTGTGGTACCCCTGGGATGGGTACCCTAGCAAGGCGGGATGCAGCAGCACAGGAGCGCGCCGGACACGGGAAGTTCTCTGCAGCGCTGGGGTTTGCTCTTCAGCCCAGGGAGTTCACGGCGAGGCCGGCTTTCCTCCCCCAACACCTCTGCGAGGGGATTTGCATGTAACATAAACCATTTCAGAGCCAGGTCACTGGTTCGCACATAGCCCCGGGCAGTAATGACCAAACCTCGTTACCGGCTGCTCTGGGATTGACTGTGCCGGGCCCCCGTCCAGCTCCTGGAGACCTGGAGAGAGGTCTGGGGTGAGGGAGCATGCATCAACCGAGGGGAAAGGGCCGGCAAACGGAGCCCTGGGAGACTCTGGGGATGGAGAGCATATCCCTGCCCACAGCTCAGGGCTGGAGCATCCCAGGATTCCAGTCTGCCATGTCCAGACAGCTGGGAAGGGAGAGCAGGGGGCTGATGTGCTCTCGGTTTTTGCACATTCACAGGGCTTTCCACAGCTGGGATCTGGAAAGGAGAGCTTCATGCCCCTGCAGCTCCCACCCAAATGCTGTGCCTGTCTCTTATAAAATGGCTGGGAAGGACGAAGGGCATGAATTACATGGGATTTTCCAGTCCCTGCAAAATAATTTCCGCTTCCAGGGGACTATTCTCCTCAGCATGGGGCTGGATGCCCTGTGCCAAGGCAATGCAGGGGGGCAATGTTCCTTCTAACACACAGGCTCCCCAGCAACTGCTCCACACCCCGGGGAGGCTGCAGTTGGTGCATGTGGGAGCACATCACAGCCCTGGTCTCCAGGGAGAAGTAGCTGCCTCCCTTGGTTCTCCTTGATAAAAGGCTTGACCAGAGCAGCCTGCAGACTCCTGACAATGTCCTCCAGGAGCTCAGCTGGAAAAGCCAGAGAGAGGAAACATCCCTGTCTGCTGAAAGGGAGGGCTGTGCCTTCCTTGTCTTGGTTGTGCAGGGGGAATGCAGGGTGCTTCCAAGGGTTCTTCTTCCAAGGGGGTCCCGAGGGTCCCCTGCCCACACCGTGCGCCAAAGAGAACTCAGCACCTCCTTCTCCCTCTCTTCCCAGCTCCAGGCAGAAATTCCCTGCACAACCTACGCCATGCAATGCCCCTGCCCCCTCCGTCACCTTATTTAACGGCTGCAAGAAAGCAATCCATCCTCTCTCCAGATGGAGAAGACAGGGAAAATACCAGGTGTGATCAGACACAATTGGGACCATCAACAGCCATGTATCCTCGGTAAAACTGTCCCACCAGAACTCCTGGAAGTTGTGTATTTATCCAGGAGGAGCCTCTGGAGGGAAGCTACAAGCACTTTGTCATGCACTGAGCAACAAGCTAGCTACAAATATTACCAGCTACCAACCAGCAGGGGAGTGTGGGCTGCCTCTAACGGGCAGCAGCTCCCCAAAAATGCCTCCTCTCTCTTCATGTCTCTTGACATGCCGTCGGGATGTGCCCCTTTCTCTGCTCTCCTCTTCCCCAGTGAGGGAAGTACCTGCTGGCAGAGAGGCCTCTCACCCCATGGGGAATGGAGAGGAAGAAGTAAGAGATTTCTGACACTGCAGGAGAGAAGGATGTTTTCCGGCTTCTCCTGTCTGGGCGGGAGTGGTTAATATGCAGACATATCCCCTACCCACTTTCTTCTTGCACTAGCATTGGATTTTGCACGAGAAGTTCCTTCCCTTCAGCATTTACTGAAAACCACCCTCTCCTTTCACCCCTGTGTTCTGCTAGGGAACATGTCGCAGTCTGTTCTTCCATCCCCTCACAAGGCAGACCCCATGGTGCCCTTCAGCCTGTACTGACACTTTACCTTGGATTCAGTCAGGACAGGAGACTTAGCAGTGGGCATCTGTACCACATGGTGCACCAAGTATGTGCACAGGCCACTCGCTCATCCTGTGTTTGGCCGTCCTGGTTGCATCTGGGTTTGTTCATGCAGACTCAGCATCCCCTGGTCAGCGACTCACATCCTTGGGGCTGCCCTTCTGCCCCACATGATCTCCTGGTGAGATGCTACTCCGCTCCTGGGGCTGACCTGCACCCTGTGCCTGTCCCTCAGCCCCAGGGGCCATGCTGTGAGAGCCCTGTCCCCCATAGTGCTGGTGGCTTTGCCCAGCTTCATGACACTGTCGCAGTCCCGCTGGGAAACCAACTGCAGGCACCTCACAAAAACTGCTGGGCTGGAGCCAAAGGAGATGCTGGAGTTGGGTGTAGAGAACTGACACAGAAGGACCTTCTTCTCATGCTGTTCCCACCCCAAATATGTGCGAGTCCTCCCAGGAGGAGCCAGCCTCCTTTGGTATATCCAGAGAAGCCACCTGGAGCATCCCACATGTGCTTCTGCATAATACACCCTGGAAAAACCACAGCACTGGGCCATGGTGGGGGTGGAGCTGAGCTGGACACCACAGGGGGTGGCTCCGGTTTGTGGTGCTGTTCTGGCTGCTCAGGGATGATGACAGCCCATTAATGACAAGCATTTGGGAAGAAGCCAAATTTATGATAGGAAATGAGGTCTCCACACCAGTCCTTAGCTGCTCACTCTCTGACTTTGAGAAAATACCAGTCAGAAAATACTGAGGGTAGGGATGTCCCAGCTCAAACCAAAATCTTCCCCTGTGCTGTTGGTACCTTGGGCTGGAGGCAGGAAGAGCATCAGTCTCTGCAGCGCACCCAAAATGTGTCCTTCAAGCACATGAAAACCAGAGGAGTGTGACATTTCTGGAGGCACTGGGCTGCCGTACCAGCTCAGCTAACACCACTGCTCTCTTTACTAATGTCTGCTTTTTTATCCTCAGGCCTGAATCAGATCCTGGCCTCATTCTTTTCTTAAGGCAGTGGGGTCCTTGGGATGATGCAAGTCACCCAGCTCCAGACTTCACTGCATTTGGAAGTAATAGCTGTATCACTCAGCTGGCTTTAAGGGAGGTCCCATTATCCAGCCCATCTGTAAAGAAATTGAGCTAAGAAAAGGCCCTTTGCTTTATGAAAATGACACTCATCTTCCTCAAATCCTGGCTCGATTCTTAAATCGAGCGAATTAGTGGGCAAACTCCAGGGGATGTTTGTGGCATGTGTGGCCAGGACAGCTCCAGCAGCTCAAGGGGCTTGGGGAGCCCCTTCTCACCATGTGTGAGAGCCTAGCGTTTGCAAAACAAAACGTGAGGCACAATCCATTTCAGTTACTCACAGCGCCTGTTTCCACCTGCTCTAATCACCACCTTTGCAAGGTTGTTTTCATTTTGCTCCTTCCCTACTCCCCCCAGCTCCGCTCCACAGCTAGCACCTCACTAAATTCCCTTAATCTCCCCTTTAGGTCATACGATATCATTTAATTCTTTAATCAATTTTTCTCTGGACTCCTTGTAATTTATTGATGGTCTTTTAGCAGTGAAACCCCAGAAGCAAACACACCTTCCCTGAGAGCATCGGCACTGGATCAGTGGCAAGAGCAGCATCATTGCCGAGCCTGCCCTGACAGCAATAACCTAGATGCTCAGCACGGCCTCTCCCTCCTCATGGAGGGCAGCAGCCTGTCATGCATCCTCTGATTTGATTACAACAAAGAAGAAATAACAAGCACTTATTGTCATATGAAAATATTGTTATCAGTGTTTTAATTATTTCCTGAGGAATGGTGGGAACCCCCAGCACTGAGCTCCCCCAGGGTGGGCAACCTTCCTGCGCACTCCGAGCACCACAGCAGGGAAGGAGCTGTCACCCAGAGGTTCACAAACCTTTTTTGGGGCAGCATGAGGGAGCCAGGGATAGGCACCATGCACAGGTGGTTGGGGCACTGCTACTTTTTTCGGGAACACACCACTCTGTTCTTGCAGCGGCACTGCCCAGCAAAGCAGGAGATACTCAGGAGACCTGGGGCAGAGGAGAGAGGAAGGCAGTGTGCCCACATACCCCACTGATGGTCTGGGACTGATTTCTGGCTGTACTGTGGTCTCTGCAAGACGCTCAGCAACGCATCAAGTAGCTTGGCAGGGAAGTCTAGGGCTGCTCTTTCTTCCTCTCCCTTTCTCACCCCCTCCAAGGTCAAACAGTCCTGGACTCTCAATAAACTGTCGCAGGGGCTCCAGGGGATTTTAGGAGGCATTTGCTAGGATTTCAGCAGACCTGAAGCGTGACTTCACAGGGATGGGGGGGAAATACCCTAGAGCTTTGGAGAGAAATGTTATTAGAGTCACTGAAGGATTTTGCTGTGCTCTCTGAAGCGTTGCACAGAAAATTACAGGTGAAGAGCAAGCCCCGTGGTCTGGACCTTGCCAGCAGCATAAGGATGCTGTGGTGTCTGGGCCCACATGAACCCCATTTCCCTATCATGGACCAGGAGCATACTGCAAATTCCTCCTGCAACAGGGACTCTCCTCTCGATGCACACAGATGGCTCAGAATCCTTCTGAGATGAGGTGAGCAGCCGGGACAGGTCTGAGAGCCAGGGCTTGGCTGCAGATGAGAGCTGCAAGGATGTGCTGGCAAAACCAGACAGGGCAGAGCGGTCTGGGTTTACCCGATAGCTTGCCATCCTCTACTGGAGCAGAAAAAACAGCTCTGACTGGGTTAATGCCAGTGCAGTTAGGTCTGTCCCATGGTGTATAAGTCACCAGCAGCACAGGAAGGAAGGCACCAGGCCTGGAATAAGTGGGGAAATGCTGTGATGCTGCCAAAGTTTTGGTCCTTTCCAGTGGTGACATGAGGTTGAACCTGGCCAGGATCCAGCACAGGAAGATTTGGGGTTTGTGTGCCTCAGAGAGATGCTGGAGGCATAGCATCAGTACCTGTCCCATGCCCAGCAAGTGGCTCACAGGCATTTCTGGAGAGCAGATCCCACAGCAGCACCCACGGCTTTATGGCAGAGCAGCTCAACCACAGCCCAGCACAGTGAAACCCAAGTTGCTTTTGAGGTCATAACTCACAGGTGCATCTCGCTGGCTGTCTATCCTGTTTTCTGCACTAATATGGGATGGAAAGGTAAGAACGGGGCCAGGACCCACTGGGCAGATGCACTGTCTTTGTTTCACCCCCATGCTGATGCTTCACTTGGACCCTTGAGGAAGCTCAAGGGCTCAAAAGCAGCCGTTACTATGAGCCAAATGGGCTGCAAATGTATCGGCATGTGTTGTGTCACCTGCAGTGGTTAATAGGATCCATTTTCCAAGGAAGGGGAAAAGGAAAAAGAGGAAGGGAATGCTTAAATCAGCGAAACAAACATTCACCACCCCTTCCAAAGCACTACACCCAAGGCAATAGATTATTTATGGAAGTTTGGTCTGGAGCAATAACCTGCAAGGGCTTCTCACAACAATGCAGCTGGATTCAAATGTCAAACTAAAATCCTTAGCACTTAATACCTTCAAAGTCTGTACACAGAATGGATGCGTTGCTGGCCCCAGTAGGGTTATTGTGAGATTTGTCTCTCATTTCACCTGCACCCCCGTTAACATACTAATTCCTGCTGCCCTGGAACCGGCCAGGGGACCTCCCTTCCTGGTGGCACCTACACCATGCCCCAGCTCTGAAATGGTGCAGGAGTTGTCTGCCCATGTGGTATTTGCTGCAAGGCTTGGGAAAAGTGATAAATGGGAGAACGGCATCCTGTGCCACCTTACAGTCACCTTACAGTCCGTCACCCAGCAGGGAAATGGAGGCACAGAGCAGCCAAAGGATGGCTACTGATGATGGAAGAGGCTGACTGAGGATGCCTGTTAAATCCCTCAGCTCGAAGTGCGGTTCCCTGGTGAACCCTGGGTGCTCAGTCACCTCTGCAGGCATTTGAGCACTGCTGGGCTCACCACCGCTGGATGGCTGAGCTGCCCAAGCCCCTGTCTCCTGCCTGGCCCCAGGCAAGGCTGGGAGATCCCTCCTCGCCTGCCCGGCTTCCTTGCAGCCTAAGCAGATGTTCTGGGTCCTGTGTCCCGGGACAGATCCCGGCTTGATTTATTACTGGACGTGACTTCTGGAGTTTGTCAAAGGCACTCTCTCCCCCTCCCCTGACTTTTCCCACACCCTTCCCATTTTGTTTTACATTCACTTTGTGGTCTCCCCACCATAGCCTGCAATAAACAGAAACTCATTCCCAGTATAAACAACTGCACACTCTGCCCCAGTGAGCCGTATGACCCTGCCTTTCCCGCTCCCCACGCCTGCTTTTGGGTTCTGGGAAAACAGACTCTTTCTTCTGCTTTTTTTTCACCCCCCAGCCCCCTGGCCCTTTGCAGTTTGGTGGGGTTTTTTTGTTTTGTTTTTTTTTTTTTTTTCCTGAGATTTATAATGTGCCAGCCAGAGCTGGAGTGGTCTATCCCAGTCCACATCACGTACGTGCTATTAAAAGTAA
Organism: Mystacornis crossleyi; assembly: GCA_013400655.1. NCBI lineage: Eukaryota > Metazoa > Chordata > Aves > Passeriformes > Timaliidae > Mystacornis > Mystacornis crossleyi. Next base: position 7,488 of record VYZQ01061205.1, read on the forward strand.
AGCTACCAATAGATCTCGGTAAGGAAAACCACCTGAACTCCGCCTGAGTTCAGGGTTTACAAGATGGGGATGTTGGCTCTGACATGGCCAAAAGCCTTTCAAGATGTGGGATGTCTCTCAAGGCAGGATTTAGAAGACTTGAGTCATGGAATGAAGATGTGCAGGGCAGATCTTCCCCTCCCCAAGCCCTGAGTCAGGAGAGAGGCCAGCCTGATGGTAGCTAAGCCTGGCGAGAAACTTTGCAGAAATGCCATGGAGAGCTGGATAGTCACACCTCTGAAGGGTTTGGCTGATGTTCTCAGTTGCCTTTATCTCTTTTAGCCACCTGGAAAGGAACTGGTTGGGCCAAGCAGTCTGTCTCCACTCTTGCCCCGCTTGATGGGGACAGACACACACCTGGGGAAGGCAGATTGAGTCTTTCCTTTAAACATGGTACACACCTGTCTGCAGCATTTTCACAGAATCATGGAATGTGCTGGGTTGGAAGGGATCCACAAAGATCATCAAATCCTGCTCTTAGCTCTGTACAGGATAGCCCCAAGAATCCCACCATGTGCCTGAGAGCATTGTCCAAACACTTCTTGAACCTGTCAGGCTGGTGCTGCGATCATTTCCCTCCCTGGGGAGCCTGTTCCAGTGCGCAACCACCCTCTGGGTGAATAATCTTTCCCTGATATCCACTCTAAACTTCCCCTGACAGAGCTTCGGGCGATTTCCTCAGGTCCTGTCACTGTCACCACAGAGAAGAGATCAGTGCCTGATAAAAATGCATAAAAAATGGTGAATGTTTTTAGCACCTGGAAGAGCTTGCAAAGGCTCAAGAGGATTCCTTGCCGTTGGAAGTCTTTGTATCAGGGCTGAATGCTTTCCTTGCAGTTTTGTTGTCCTTCAAAGAAGGTTCTATTCAGGGCACTATCCTGCCCTGCAGGGGCCACACAGCAGGGCAGGCAGCAGCCTTGGGCCCCTGCACCTTCCTCACATCCCACATCCCAGGGATGCTGCAGGGGGTGCACACATCTGCCTTTTCTTTCCCATGGCACAAAGATATTGGGGTCAATCACCTTGTAATGCTTGGGGACAAAGCTGCTTGCTTGGCCAAAGCTCTCTGGTTGCAATTTTACTCTCTATTACCCCTCTTGTACTCTCTACTGCCCTCCTTCTAGGACAAGCCAGCCCAGGACCACCAGTGGCCAGAAGTTAGTCATTTAATTCCACGCAAGGAGCTGGTCAAAGCAGCCAGTGGTTTAATTTTTGCTGGGAGATTAAGAAAAATGAGGAAATGAGGTGGGTTAGTGAAAATCTGAACCCAAGTGGTTTAGCTGGAGAGAATCCCAGCATTGCAAACTGGCCTCTAAGAGTGCTGGAAATATCCTTATCCCCGCTGCAGATGCTGTCTGACGCCATGTTCATACAGCCACTGGCTGGGACTCACTGACAGAAAGGCTTGTGCAGCCCCAGACAGCTGGATTTTGACAGTGCTGCATCTCTGTTAGTTTTGCCCCATGTGGGGTTTTCCATGTAGAAATAAGCTCCTTGAGGGGTTGTGCAGAGCACAGGAGTGATGCTGAAGGGCTGCAGCACTGCAGTGGGAGCTTCACATCTACAAGAAGGTCGTGTGGATTTGGAAGAAAGCCCCGCACGTGTCATTTACAGGGACATTAAACCTGAGTGACTGTCTCGGTGCAGTGCCTGAGTGCAAGCAGAGGCTGTGGTACCATGAAGGGAATGGGGAGCTCCCAGCCACAGCTCCTGGCACCTGACCACTTCCATCAGCCATTCCAAGGAAGCGAGTTTGCTCATCTTGCCTTGTCCTCAGAGAGAAGCTGATGCTGATCGGGTGTGTGTAATGCTCCCAGGACAGCCCAGTGGGCTGGAGCAGGGCTGGATCCAGGCTGTGTGGGTGTCTCCATTCACTGACCGTAATGCATGAATGTGCTGGATTGAGCCTTACACATGCTGCTCGATGCCAGGACCAGGCTGCCAGTTGGCCCCAGGGAAGCTGTGTCCTCCCAGAGGGAGGGGCTGCTCCAGGTGATTTGAATTCCTTTGAGCAGGAAGTGACAAGAGATCTGGTAATGCAGACCCACCTTGGTGTAGCCCATGCTGTCTGTGTTGCAGGTCCAGCAGATGGCCTGCCCATATTCCATGGGAATGCTGAAGGGCATGGGAAGTTTCCTCCGCAAAATGCCCAGTTCTCGTGGAAGCACACTGATCAGGAGGAAACACACTAGAAACTCCACATACAAAAAATCCCTGGAGTGGAGAAACCCTTCTGTTACATGCTGAGACCTTTTCTATTTTGACAGCTTGGCTGTTATCTCGCATCACATCTCCGTTTGCTGATAGCACATGATGACATGGCTCCATGTCGAGGTGAGGGCAGCTGGTGTTGCAGGTGGCTGTACCCATGGCAGGAGAGTTACAGCCAGCTACAAGGAACAGCACAGGCCTGCCGGATTCCCTAACAACAAATCCATACCGATGGATTAGCTGTCTATGGAGGCAGCTGGTAGCATTTCATCACCCCTTCACACCCCATTGATAAAAGAACTCCTGGTATGAAGGGTGGCCAAGAAACCGCTCTGCTCCTCTCCTCTCCCATGGACGAGCAGCTGAAGCTGTCCCCAGCTGACCTGAGACCCTTAGCCTTTGTGTTGTCCACTCAGACCGAGCATCCCCAGTGCAGTTAATCACTGCAAGCGTCGGGGCCGGAGACAGCCGAGGCCGCTGAAGCCCAGCACAGTTCGCTGACCCTGGGGAGGAATGCAGCTGACTCACACCACGGGAATTTGACCTCCACGGAGGCTGTGAAACTGGCTGAGATCATGGATATCCGTGTCCTGGCACTGTGGCTCCCGGCAGAGCTGCAAACAGTACCGTGCGCCCTTGTGGGTCACGGTGGGTCCAGCCTCTCCCCTCACCACAGTGATGTTCTTCAGGCATCCCAGTGTGCGCTGCACATCCTGACACAGTGTCTGCTTCCCTGTCCCTGTCCCTGCTCAGGAGCATGGGCAGCAGTACTGGCTCTCTCTAGCGTGGTATTTCCAGCTAGGAAATGCTCTGAGTGTGTCAGCTCTGCTGCCTCTGATTCTCCTCCAAGTGACCAACAGGGTACTGTTAGAGCTGCTGTTATGGTGATTTTTATTTAAATCAATATCTTCCGTGTTATCCCTGAAGCGCTCACTACTAATAACCTCTCATCCTCTCAGCACGCCTTCAGTGGTGGTCAGCTTTGCTTTGCTCTGTGCAGAGCTATGAGCCCTCAGCACTCCTCTACAACTCCGCCTCTGCCCATGCCTCCCGGGAGAGAGGCTGTTCCCATCCGGGGCCAATTCAACCCCAGCAGCAGTCACAAATACCCGTGGGACTCCCAGCTGGTATTTAGGTTACCAGACACTGTGATGGGAGGAGAAAGCCCTGAAAAACCTCATTTCCAGAGACTTTTTTTTTAAGTGCCAGCCCCATGTGGGATCTGATAAGGCAAATCCCAAAGTGTTTGGGTTGAATAGCAGGTTTCAGGTCCAGCATGTGGCTTTTGAATCCCAACATTTATCATTGCTGTTGCTGGAGAGGGCAGGGGTTTCTCTGTCTGGAGTTTCTCACTGCAGAGCATGGAAGAAGTCTGGGTCACTTGGTCAGCTACACCAGCAAAAAGAGGCAGGAGAACCCCCTGCACTCTGATGCAGTCCTGCTAAACACACGGGGCACAAAGAAATACCCTGATTTACCAGCATCTCCAAATTACAATAATAAATCCTTACCCATTTCATCTGAGCACATATAAGTCCTTTTCTACCAGAGATTAAATTCTCAGGCACAAGCATGGCTCAGCCTGACAACCATGGGGTGACAATCCTGGGGCTGGGGATCTGCCAGGGTGAGGCACAGTCCTGAGATAACCAGGCATGGATCCCCCATGGGCACATGCTGCAAAGCCAATCCTCACCGCCAAGCACCGTGCCAGGGGTGCTGCAGACCCTTGTGGGAACGGCCCCCCAAAATAAAGCACCAGCCACCATCTCACTTCCTCTGTCTTCCCTGGCCACCCTTCCCCAAATCTCTCCCCAACAGCTCCTCCCAGGCTGCAAAAGCCAAAACCAACAGTGGGAAAAAGTGAGGCGTAAACCCATCGTTGTGATGGCAGATGGGCACATTTTGGATTTCCCATGTCAAAATAATGGATCCAAACTCATGCTGCCACCCTGGCTCCAGAAGGGCACCGCTGCTCCTGCCCATGGTTTATGTTCGATGAAACTGAGTTAGTAGTGTTTTATCTGTCAATTAGGAACCATGAAACAGTTATTAAATAGAGTCAGAGCCCTCCTTGCTGCTCTCCTGGGCAGTGCAGGAGACACATAACAGCCTGTAATGAAGCATTAAGCAGCAGCAGTTTTGTTTCTGATAGGATTGGAAATGATAAGCCAGCGAGGCATGGCCGGATAGGGGAAGCAGGTCCCTGCCTCAGAGGACACATATCAGCAGCTGCTATGGGGAAGTTCAAGGCTAAAATTTCTGCCCCATGCCCCAAATAAAGTCTCTGTAGGACTGCCATCAAGCTGCATCTGCTTGATGGGGGAAAAGCAAGGGCCTGAATTTAATTACCTGCTTTTCCTGGCACAGCCCTAGATGATTACCATGGAGGCAGGAGGGCCTTCAGCTGTGAACAGCAGTGTTATCCCAGCCCCAAGGAGAAAAAAGGCTGATTAAAACAAATCTTAAGAGACAGGGACTGGGCAGGTCATGGCAAGGGAGATAACACAGGCACGATCCACTTCTGGAGGTTCAGGGAATGCTGTCAGTGCCCTACCTCTGTAGATGTAGATGCCCTATGGCATCTTTCAGTATGATGTGCCCAGGCAAGGTTTGGATGTCTACTTGACCTCAGGAACTTTACGGCCAGGATATGACACAGAGAAAGGACAAATTCTGGGCAGAGTGATGGTAGTCCTGCACAGAGAGAGACACTCCAGGGATGGGAAGCATGGAAAGGGGCAGAGGTTCACGATTCCAGTGCCAATGGACACATTTACCTGTCTCCTTCCCACCGTCATGTCTCAGGGTTTGGTAAGCCCTTGCTCTGTCAACTCTGCAGCCACACCAGCCCCAGGTGGCTCAGAATGGCATTTTCTCACCCACCCAAGGCAAGAGACCCACCACCTCCCCAGCCACTGCAGGCAAGGCCTGTTTGCACCAAGGGACCACCCAGATGGGTACAAAGCAAACTGTCCTGCCAGCACCTTGCCCTGGGGAACACCACAGATATGGCTATGCCAAAGGCTCTCAGACATCTGTGGTGGCCTTGCAGCCTGTTTGTTCACAACAGAAACAGGACAACAACAGCAGGGGTTTTTTTTTGCTCCTGGTGATCTGGTGATTTTAAATGAAAGGTTGAGTTTTCACTGCTTTTCTTTTTGGGGCTCCCTCTGATTTAATTAAAAACCTCATCAAACCAAAATAAAATGAGCAAAATCCTGAACGTAAGTGCTTAACTCTCTAACAATACACAACAAAAATTTTCATCTTGCTCTGACTTTCAGGGCATTTTTCCAAAGTTGCCAGTGAATAGCAAATCCCAGTAATTTCTTCTTTCTGGGAAAACTGCTTAGAATCAGAAGATTAGCATCTCCCAGTGCAATGAGGGCTCCTGCTAGCTCCTTCTCCAATTGCCACCCTTCAGAGAGCAGGAGGGAAGTACACTGTGGTGTTAGGCTGGCTCACTACAAACCTACACCATCCACCCCTCTCTTTCCAGGGACTTTTCAGAGTTTCCGTGTTTGCAAGACACTCAAGGACTCCCGGACAGGTTGCACCATCACATCACTCTGTCCTGAGTCCTACCATCACAGTATTCCCATGGCCCAGTCTTCAAGTGCCTGACTGCCAGGCTAAGCCCTCTCCTTCCCTTCCAGCCATGAAGAATGAGAGGGAGACCTCAGCCTGGCAGAGATCTGAGCTCTCCCTGCATGGAAAAATGTAGCTATAGTAACAAATTGCTCAGAGCTGCAACGTGGCGATGGACAGGTTTCAGCAAGGCAGATGGGAAGGTTGCTGATGGATAGGATGCTGTGAGAGGAGTATGGAGGATACAGTGATGGGCACACTTCCTTAGGGAAAGAGCCTCCTCACACAACCCCTGTCCTGCTGCACGCCCGTGCCATGGGCATGTTGTACCAGCATGAGGCTCTCTAAAGTTCACAAATAGACATAGACTTGCTGGGTATTCACTGCTGCCAAGCTGTCTCCAACACCTTCACCTCACCAGGATGAAGGAGACGCCCAGAATAAGGCTAAAGCACTCGTGCTGCCTCTCCAACCTGTCTGCAGAATAAAAGTGGGGAAGAACTTGAAACTGCAGGAGAAGCAACACCTGCTGTAAAAGTATAGGAGCTCAGGAGACAGGAAAGGCAGAGACCTGTGTCTGCACACAGCAGCCCCTCTGAACTGCAAGCTGCTTTCTTGAGACAATGCTACCTTGGCCCCTTCCCATCCACTGGAATGGACTGGTGCCCAGAGCAGGATTTCCATCTCTGCAACATGGTGGGATGCCCATGGCTGCAGGCAGAATGGGAGTCCAGTATCACCCAGGCTGAATTTCATCCCAGCTCCCACTGGGAGCTGTGTGCAAGCCCCTGGAGAGGTTCAGTAACACTGGAGCTGTCATACACAGCTGGGCCGGGCTGCAGAAGGAAAGATGCAGCAGGGACAAGAGGAATGGCAATCCCTGCTTGTTCTGAGCATATGATGAGAGGTTTTCAGCTCCCTTTCCACCCTAACTGTGCCAGCAAGGTGGCCAGGATGCAAGGCCACTGTGGGTTGCTGAAGAGAGGCGCATCTGCATCCAGTACACCAATGTCAGAACAGGGGGTAAGGAGCAACCCAGGTGGTTCTCCCTACTCTGTCCCAAAGAGGATGCAAAATTAGGGCCAAAGGCACTCCAGGTCCTTACAAAACACTTACCACCCTCACCTGGCTGGGAACCTTGGACTTTGCAGCCCTGCAGTGGTAGGATTTTTCCCGCACTGCACCTCTTCAGAACAGAAATAGAGGCCCCAGGTGCTTCTCGGGGATGAATATTTGCTTTTGGAAAGCAGCCAAGTGGCTAAACCAGGCTGGAGCCTAACGCTGGTGCCACAGAACTGATCAGCCAAGAGACAAACCTGGAGCGGTGACAGGGGCAGGAAGACCTGGGGGGTTCTTTGCAGCAGTGGTGAAAGGGCTCTGCAAACGCCTCTGTCCTAGTGTGAGCATCCTCCTGCTGGCAAGGGGGGCTGCAGCCTGACCTGCTGTCCCTGCCCACTTTGCACCCAGAAGGGATGCTGGGACTGAGGGGAGGGAAGGTGGGCAACCCCTCCTCCTGCACCTCCCTGGCTTCCCTGAAATTTGCCCTAGAACAAACTCTCAGGGATTAGCCCCAGCCACATCCTGGTGAGAACAATATTAAGGGATTATGAGATTAGAAATACCATTTATGCCTAGAGGAATAACTCTAATTCTTATCTGATTGTCTACAGATGTCAGCAATCAAAGCACCTCTTTCATGCAAAGCAGGGAGCGCTGTCGGGGTGGTAGGTGAACACAACTTGGCCCCCTCCTAGCACGAGGAGCTAGCTTCTCCTGCTGATACGTGCCCCGGATCATGTTTGGCAGCAGCTTCTGGCGCGTCAGTTCCTTCGTGGGGAAAAGCTGCTCAGCAGGAGCCCTATGCTGGGGCTGCATCCCCCTCCGCTTGTGTATCTGCTGGGCTGCCCACCCAGGATAAGCTCAGCTGTGCCTGCTGCTAGCAGGGTGCTGGTGGAGAGCCTGGGGGAGTGGGTGCTGCTTTGACCACTCACCACAGCCCATTTGCCACCAGCTCCTCCTGCCCTGGGCTGTGTCTCCATGAACAACATCAACACTATGATGTGCAGGGTGCATGCCCCCCGCCGAGTGATGCAAAGCTTTTCCTATTCCGGGAGGGTCAGATAGCTTGAAAAAGAGACAACCTAACCAGGTCTGACCCCAAACCTGTGTGCTGTCCCACTGCACTCTCAGCGTCTGCCTTACACCCAGTTGGAGGGGCTGCGATTGTCGAGGCTGGAGCATCACTGGGTTTGTGGCACAACTGCTCCTGGGCTGGCCAAGCACTTTGTGCCAGCTCGCCTGGGGAGGCAGCTCGTAATGGGGTAGCCTGGGAGGCTCTGCCTGGCCATTAAGGAAGGTAAGTGCATCTGGGCGTGCTGTGCCAAGCTCCTGTCTGCACGCTGGAGGCAGAGTTCGTGCTGTTTGATGGCACATTATCTCCATTCGGCTTCTCATCAAAAGCTCTCTGTCAATCCCTCCTTTGAAGGAGGGCTGTGAGAGCTTTCTGTCCTTCACGCTAATGCTTACATGTGTATCTCCATCCTATCTCTGCTCTTCCTTCCCTTTTTCAGATCCGAGCCATCTCATCCCATTTTGTCCCATTTTCTTTTTCTGCATTGCCCTTTGCCTTGCAGACACCCCAGCACTGAAGCAACATTTGTCTCCTCCCAGCCAGGAGCAGGGCACACAAAAAACCAAGGCATCATGGAGCTGGGATGGAGCAGGATGAGGAACACCCTAACTGGGGACATGCAGCATCCTCCGAACACCCCACATACTCCCGTGCTGCAGCTTTTTCCTTACAGCCCTGATCTGCACTGCCAAACACCTGAGCCACATTATCCGATGAAAGAAACAGCAGCCGAGCAGCTAAATCTGCAAGACAGGGATATGCACCTTCCTTAAGTCACTGACTTGAAGGCCATGGAAGAAAATTAGTTCATCTCACCTGACCTCCTGGGTTGCACAGGCCATTACGTCCCTCCATTACCCCTCTATTGAGCCCAATAACTCGTGTTTGACGGAACAATCTTTCAGCAAGGCAGCCAGCCTTGCTCTGCAGATAACAAGCGACAGAGGAGCCGACACGACTTTCGGCAGTTTGTTCCGATGCTTAATCATTTTTTCTATTAAAAATATGAGCCTCATTTCTAATTCAAACGTGGTTGGGGCTCAGCTTTCAGTTATTGGCTCTAGTTACGCCTTTGCTTGCTGGTTTAGTACCCAGTATCTTCTCTGCTTGGAGGTAATTACCAAAAGGAGTCAAGGCATTGTTCCAGGTTCCCTTGAAGTCACTGAACAGACTATTTTAAGTCTTTCTCCTTTTGGCAGTTCCCCCATGTCCCTTCACATCCTCTTTTACTCCCCTGTTTTCCCAGGGTCCTTCTCAAATAACTTCTTTGATAACATCACGGGAACTAAGCAAGGACCTAACATTGTCTTTGTTGTATATATGCAGCACTTGGCAGAGCTGGCTCAGTCTTGGATCCAAGAGTCCCCTTTTTGGCCAGCCTGTCCCAGCACAAACTCACAGTTTGGGGCACCTCCATTCTGGCACCCTCCTGCAGGAGCTGTCTTCTGTGCTCTCTGCAATTTTGCTTTCTTTGTCATAACTACGCCCTGGAGGTGTGTGGCAGCACAGATCTCACACTGCCACCATTCCTGGGCAACTGCTCTGCTCACTCCAAGTGGAAATCATCCCTGAGTTTTTCCAAGAGACAGGGAAGTGGGAGAAGGGAATGCCACAAAACGATGCCTGCAACGACTGTGTCTCACAGTGACTTTGTGAGCTTTTTAATGCCCATGAAAAAGCGCACTGCTCTTTTCCACTTCTGGACGAAACCCACGATGGGCCAACACAGCAGTCCTCACACGACCATGGTAAAATTCACATCCATGAACACTGCTTTGGCAGGTAAAAAAGTGCATGGTGCTTCCCCTCTCGAGCCTTCGAGGGCGATGGGAGCGTTGTTGGTGTGGTTATACTGCTCCAGCAAAGCAACTGGGGTTTGCACAGGCCATGTATCACCACTGATGCTCGCAGCAAGGAACAGCCCGGTGCTCTTGCACAGAATAACCCAGCAGCGTAATCACACCTGCTCTGCATTGATGTCAACAGCACGAGTGCCCACAGTACCAGCTCCTCCCTCCATGTTCTTTCCTCCAGGAATGTAGGGGTTTCTGATCTTGGACCTTAACTGGCCACCTAAGTCCAATGCTTCAGGTCAGCTGGAGACAGGGGAATTCCCCTCTCCCAAGAATTCATGACTCTAGGAGCAGAAAAAGCAGAAGCAAACCCACATGCTTGCCAGGAGAGGGAGGAGGGATGGGAGGAAGGGCTGGATGAGGAGGCTGTGGCAGAAAGGGGAGGTTGCCCCTGGCTGACACGTCCAGGCTGGCTGCCTGTGAGCTGTCCCACTCCATGGTGTGATGCAGAAGCACACAGAACTGTGTGATCAGAGTGCGATGCTGCCCTGGAGTGGGCTGCAGTGGGTGGGAGTCCTGGCATTTGGGGTGTCCAACCCAACACACCCCATTTGGGAAGCCTTGTAGGATGAGGATGGTACTGAATCATCACACAGGTTTTTAAGCCCAATTCTGTGGCTTCAGAAAATTCCTCCCCAGTCCGTGTCTGAATTTCCCCTTCTGCTTTTTCCTTTAGACTCTGACATCCCCGTTTACCACCAGGCTGGGGGAGGAAAGAGAGGTGGCACAGGCTGTCCTGTATCCCGAGTGCAGCACTGGAGCCCATGTCCCTGGATTTCAGTGAGGTAAAGAAAGAAAGAGGAGGAAGAG
>VYZQ01061209.1:0-13558 GCA_013400655.1 Mystacornis crossleyi
GCTGGACATGAGCCCAGGTGTGCTCAGGGGAGCAAGAGGCCAAGGGCAGCTGGGCTGTGCCAGCCATGGTGTGGCAGCAGGGCCAGGGCAGTGACTGTCCCCTGTGCTGGGCACTGCTGGGGCCACACCTCAGATCCTGGGGCACTTCTGGGAACCTCAGGANTTCTGGACCTGTCACTGCAGGAAGGACACTGAGGGGCTGGAGCGTGTCCAGAGAAGGAACGGAGTTGGGGAATGGGCTGGAGCACAAGGAGGGGCTGAGGGAGCTGGGAAAGGGGCTCAGCCTGGAGAAAAGGAGGCTCAGGGGGGACCTTCTGGCTCTGCACAACTCCCTGACAGGAGGGGGCAGCCGGGGGGGAGTCGGGCTCTGATCCCAGGGAACGGGGACAGAATGAGAGAAAACGGCCTCAGGCTGTGCCAGGAGAGGTTCAGGCTGGACATCAGGAGGAATTTCTTCATGGAAAAGATGGTCAGGCACTGGAAGGGGCTGTCCAGGGAGGTGGTGGAGTCTCCATCCCTGGTGGTGTCCAAGGCAGGACTGGATGTGACACTCAGTGCTCTGGGCTGGGTGACACGGTGGGATTGATCAGTCTCAGGGTGGATTCGGTGATCTGCGTTTCTGTGTTTGTGTGTATGCGTGGGTTTGAGTTTAGAAAAATCACCTGCAAGCGAAATAAATGTAGAATTTTACTTTCTAATTGGAGATTCTAAATTCTTAACAAAAAGGAACACTAAATTTTTCAAATGCATGAAATAGGTTAAATATCATTTTGCTTCCCCCCTCAATTACTCAGGCCTTGGGTTTCAACCTTTAGATCTTCTTAGCTGCCTTCAGGAGAGTGAATATTTCCAGAAACTGCTTTTGCTAATAATTTGTTGTCACTATTTGCATAAGTAATTTGGTACCTTAAATGATTAAAGTGGTGAGCATGGAAACACACATTTTCCATGAAATATTTTGGGTTTTTATGATTCAGGACATTGTTTCCTTTCATAAGTACAATAATAAGGTATATAATCATTATCCCAAGTAAACCTCAAATATGAAACATAATTGCTGGAAGATAGGCCATTTTAAATAAATCTACAAAAATTAAAACTCATTGTGGAACTTGTTTGTGAAACAGTGAAAGGCTGTGTGGGTGTAAACAGGCTTTTCTGGGATTTGTGTTTGCATTTTTATTAACACAGCTGTGAGGTGTTTTTTTCAAATAAAATACACACGTGTTTAATACTCTTCAGAGATAGACATTGTCCTGCTAAAAAACTATCCTAACAGAAAAACTTTAGAATAGAAAGTGAGTCTGTGTAATATGGAATTCCCTTTGGCAAAAATAATCTGGTTTATATTGACTTTGATTCACAGGCTAAACTACATTTAAATATTTTACAGCAATACTGCCTTTAAGTGGGTTATAAATAATTCACTCAATAACTGAACAGAGGTCTCTGCGGAGTGCAAAGTCTCTGTATCGTAATGAGTAGATTTAATAGAGTAAAGCAAACTTTCAAGCTTTCAGTTTTTGGAAAACACTACAGGAAATGTGACATGCTGGTCTGTATAAGAGAAACAGAACTAGAAATAAAAGCACAGGGAGTGCTTAGACATTTCTTGCAATTATTTCTGAGGAGTCACGTTGCACATTAGCATGGCCTGTAACATTTTGCTGCCACTTTTTTCCTTAGAAAAAGCTTAGATTTTTATTTTCCTGCATTTTTTATACATACTTTAAGTTTCTTATATTTGAAAACTTAAGAATCTTTCCACTACAAAAATATGCATCTTGAGATAAAAATCCAGATTGTCAACTTCTAGAAATTAATCTAGCTACGCTGACTTGTGAAGCCTTAAACAAAACCCAAATCCAAAAACGAGTCAATCACTCAGCATCTTCCCTTTCCCCACTTAACACTAAGAGAAGATAAAGTTACAAAATAACCCAAACGAAGGAACAAAACCTCAAAAATAATTCTAGGACATACTCAGAGCTTTTAATTTTTTGTTACAACTGTAAGAGCCAGAAAGATACAGTGAGTGCCATATGATGTGCTCCTAAAATTCAGCAATTTCACATAAATGCTCTTCAGTACATGGCAAGGATTTAGAAATGGCATAACTCCAGTTATTCTGCGTTTCCAGTTTTGTTGCTGTGCCAGTTATCTCTGTTCTAACTGTAGTGTTAAATCTTTTCTTTTGTATGAAGCCTGCAGGTTTGTACTATAGCTGTGTAAAGTAAGAAATCTGGATGATATTACAAACCTTATCCCAATACTTTTAAAGGTCTTGAAGCTGTATCTATTAGAAAATTAAATTTTAAAAAAAGAAATTAAATTAGTGTTAAAAAAAGCATTTTTTTTTACAAAATCTTATGGTATAATTGTGTATAAATATACTCTCAAACAGTAATAAAATATTATTATTATTTTTATTATTATTGCCATTATTTAAAGGCTGTTGATTTTCTAACACCTGTGTGAGGAATATGGAAAATTACTTTTATTGTGGCCTTTGTCAATTCTAGGGTAATTTAAAAGACACCTCTGTTCTGTCTCCCTTTGTGCTGCATCTCTGAGGGGAAGCAGCACAAAGCCTGTCTTAAGAAGAGTAAATAAGAGAGCCATAAGGTTGTGAAAAGTCATCAAATAAAACCAGTGCTGAAGTGTCAAAGGCAAAGCCTTCAAAGTTTTGAGTAACTCAGACACTGTACTTCACTGGAAAACATGACCTGTGAATAAGGATACAGGAGAAACATTTTAAAACTGTGTCCTCAGGAGAATAGTAAAATAGCAAATGCTTGATGTTCTGTTTTTTTTTTCCTTTCCCTTCCTTTTCTTTTAAGTTTTTAGGTTTGTTTGTTTGTTTTTAAAAGCTATCTTTTGTTAGATTCTAAGGAAATCTTAATTCAGGCCAGGTGGAGCTTCAGACGTGGTCTGTATACTGAGTATACTGATATTTTCTGCTATGCAACCCTGCTCCCATTGCATCAATCAGAATTCCTAGGAAATATACAGTACAGAAGTATTAAAACAGAATGGGAAGATCTCCTGGGTTACAGTGTAAGATGTAACCAAAAGTAGGTACTCTATTATCATCTCCACAAGTTGTTAAAGCAGGTGGGGCGGCGCTCATTATCTCCTACCATGACTCACCCCTGATGACTCCCTCCAGGAGCTATCTCTGTTTAATGGGCAATCAAGGACCCACTGCGTGACTCATAGAGTTACATCACCCCACTGTGAGATGCTCCGCCCTGGAGGAGGAACCAAGCATTCCCACCTGGATATAGTCTGGGGTTTGGAACAGTACAGGCAGTACTGGTTTCCCAGAGCACAAGACCTACACAACCACCACTGGACCTTCTGAGGAGGACCAAACCTTTCTGCAGGATCACCGCTTCAACAGAACCACTTCCAAGAGAACTGCAGCCGCCACCCTGCCTGGCAGGGTGTCAGGTCGTACCCTGATGCTGTCAGGTTAAGCAAGTATTTCTGTATTATTGCTTTGTCATATATACTACTAAAGAACTGTTATTCCTATTCCCCATCTCTTTGTCTGAAAGCCCCTAATTTCATAATTATAGTAATTTGGAGGGAAGGGGCTTACACTTTGCATTCTGAGGGAGGCTCCTGCCTTCCTTGGCAAAAACCTGTCTTTCAAGCTAAGACAGAAGAGTATTGGGAAGCTTGTGGAACCAAAGACAACCACCCACACAGGGATGCTAATGTCCTTTTATTATCAGATCTGTGCCAGAATGCAGCGTCTCGTCCCCTGGATTGATTTTCGCAACTGCTGCTTGCAATGTGGGGAATTTTAAAATGTCCATATCTCATTCATTTCATAAACATTATTTTCATATTTTGGAAGTATAGGAGAAAGTGTAGATAAAGGATGTTGGACTCCAGGCTGCTCTCCAAAATGCTGTTTATTTCATAGACAAAGTTACAGCATTCACGGGTCGTGGGTTGACAGAATCTCGCCTTGCAGCTGCTCAGCTACAGCTGTAGGCTTGCCTGAAGCCAAATTCTGACCAACTTATAAAGCATTATGTACTTTTTTTTGCTGAATACCTTAATACATGACAACCAATCAATATTACACACAATACCTTTNTCAGCAGAACATCTTTATCTCTATATCAAAACTTGCTTTCATTTCTATCTCATTCTTAGTTTCTTCTTTCAGAGATCTTTCTGCCAGACCTACGTATCTGTGAGACTTTCCTGTCAAACTTTCATCCTCCCCAACATGGAAGCTTTTACTTGTGCCTAGGAACACAAAGCACCGTTGACATTTTGTCAGTTCATTTTTAACTGATAATTTTCATAAGTTAAAATTGTGAAAAAATTAGGGCAAATTCCTTTTCAGCCTAAAAGAATGATTTGGCTATTCTTTAATTTAAGGACATTGTTTTTAAAGTAGCATAAGCCAAAAGTCATTATTAGGTGAGAAATATGAAATTATGTTATCCTTATCTGTATTATTGAAACAAGAAGTAAGAGTAACTGGTATTTCACTTTTACAAACAGCATAACTAACAAAAAGGGTTCATGGCGTCTTCTATTAAGTGTCTCCATTTTAAGCATTTTTCATTTTAACAGTGTTCCCTTTGTTTCTTTGGAATGTATTTCACACAATTGCTTCCTATCACAAACCAGGCTGGAGGAAAACGCTGTTATTATTTGCAGGAAGATCAGTTTCTGCTTTCATGAACACCTCAGCAGCACTGCCAGGAGTGCTCTCTGCTCTTTGCCCCTCCTCTCCTCCGTGGTGGGGTCATTAGAGGAGGTCTGGGTGGGTGATGAGGCGGCAGTGGAATCAACATGCTGAAAATGCACCCAGTTAAGGGGCAATGGCATTACAGCCTTCTCATCCCCAAGCTGACAAGCTGGCTGATGGAATAACGTGCTATGATTCCGTAACATCGCCTTCAAACCAGCCTCTGTGAGGCAAGGGACAGACCTTTCAGCACAGGCATCCAGGACAGCGGTTTGGAATGCCGTTGGCAGCAATTACTGACACGGTCCTTGTGCTCTTGTGGAATTATTTTGCAGCCTGTGAATTTTCATGCATCCCTTTGTCCTCAGTTCCCAGGTAGCAGGCACATCTTGTTAGCATCTGGGGCAAACCTGGAAGTCAAGGTTTTCTCTATGCTGTTGTGTTTGTTTGTTACATGAGCTGCAAATATCCCTGGGCATCTTACTTAGCAGGTGGGGACAGCGTTTAGCTTCCATATAAACACCAAAAGAAATTCCTGAACTCCTTGTGCAGCAATAGTTTCACACCTGGACAGCAATAGCTCCACACCTGGAAGGGCCAGAAGCCTGTTCATACGTCTTTTGGTGAATCACACCAACACCAAGGGTTACCATGTCAATCCTGGACACAGGGAAGGTAGGGAGGGTGATCTTTTACCTTTGAAAATTGAGTGCCAATTGAAAACACTGTGTGTTGCAGTGCACTATTTTTACTGTTCTTTTCGGTTTTAAAATGCTTTATCGTTCTGTTATGGTTTAGCCCTATTCCCTCTCCCCCACTGCCCCTGGTGGGAAATCCCATGCGCGAGCCATTCCCCAGGTCTTCCCTTTATGGCCCTCCCCCTCCCTTTATCCCAGTACCTTCCCTGCCCATCACCCAAACCCCTCCCTTTGTTCCAGTCCTTTCCCTGTCCATCACCTGAGACCTCCCAGCATTCCCTTATATGGCTCCTGTCAGTCTCCCCAAACCCTGCCCCTTCCAGTACTCCTCAATTCCCCATTGGGGTATGTGACCCTTCTCCCTCCGCCCCTTTGGGTGATTGGGCCCTGTCCCTGTCCTTCCTCTCGGCGTCTTTCCCCTGGAAAACCCCCATTGGCTCTTGGCTGGGATCTACCCTCCGTTCCCTCCCCCTATTTAAGTTGTTGTACAGCCGGTATCTTGGCCTTTTTTCCTCCCAGACCTCATTGATCCATACTTTGGAATAAAGACTTCTGAATTGCACCCGAGGAAGAGGTCTCCCTGCCTTCCTTTATCCCTCTCTTTGGCTCTCTGGAGCTTGGAAGAGCTAGAGCTCCAAAGGAGCAGCAGCAGGACCCAAGGTCCCAGGCTGCTCCCTATTCTCACCGTGGTGGCCGAAGCGAGCTAGCCCTGGTCAGAAGCGGTCACCACGACAACTCTGTCAGCTTTGTTACCCATGATCCAGGGCAAAGCCTGCTTGTCTGCCTGGAGCTGCCTTTTTGAAGCTGCTGGCAATATTTAACTGTGTCCAGTAAGCAGGATTTGTGACTTTCATGTAGGGTAGAGAAGAGCTGGCAGAAAGCAGTGAAACAATTGGCATGCAACTAAAATCCTTCAGATGATTATCCTAGCTGAGCTTTTCCCAAAATCATTGCCAAGCTAATTTAAATGTGTGGCAATATCAGTGCTATCGAAGGCAGCTACACACAAATTTTTCCTCTCTTTATTCCTGACTTTTAAGTCAAGAGTGTTTATTATGAGATGGTTCTTTACAAAAACAGAGTAAGACAAGGTTCCTGTAAGATTTTACAGATAAGTCTGAGCAGTTAAAAAAAAAAAAAGATAAACATATCCTTAAAAAAAACACCAACAACCAAAACTAACCAACCACATAAATAACTTCTCATCTGTATTTTCAGAAATTTTTTCTATTGGCAATGTTTTTGTAAACCTGTAAGTGTTTTAGAATGAGAAGAAGTTATTTTAATATCACTTTTTAGAGAAGAAGAATTAGTCTGGCTATGTATGTGCGTGAGTAGAGATGAAAAATTTGTACCTGTACTGAAAAATATGGAAATAAACGTTCCTTTCAAATAATGAAATACAAAATAATTGCAGATGTTTCAGCCCAAAATATCACATCTTCTTCTGGCACAAGATAATACAGTATTTGCCAAGTTCCCACCCCAGGCATGGTTCTCCTTAGGAAATCCATGTAAAAGGCCCATTGTAAGGACCTGGTCTTAACTACATTTCCTAACCTTAGGATAAGGAAAGATTTCTGCTTTTACTCAGGACTCCTTTCCCAAAAATAACAAAAAGAAGGGATGTGTATGTAGGGTTATCTTGTTGATTGTCATGGTGAAAGTTTATGTTCCACTCAGGATCCAAAATGGAATTTTTAATAGGAATTTATTCCTAAGTCATATGAACTGTATCCGTAGTTTCTCTGTGTACACGTTCTCTGCTCTGCTTGCAACGTAAACATTTCAGCATTTTGCTAATGCATTATAGCTAGAGCTAGAAATAATCTCCTTTCACTTTCACAGTTGAATTTAGTGCAAATAGTAAAACTGCACAAATGATGAAAAGCAATTAAGGTTATTATCTTAGTTACATGTAAATAGTTCCATCAAACACAAAGGAGCTGATTTCCTGCTTGAATGTCTTAGCTATTTAACATCCCTTCAGTGGTATAACTTAAGATGGAATATTTTAAATAAATGTTTTGGGTGTCCACAGTGTTTTTGACAGCACTCAGTGGCACAGTGCTGCTGTCTCCTGGCCTCATCTCTGGAGAACTCTGAGGAAGGAGATTAAAGTATAGAAGATTTTGGAACTGCAAGGAGCAATCACCTAAATTTTGTTGTTTTGTGCATGTTTGGTTGTCTTAAACGTTTACTTTCGAAATCCTTAGGAGAGGCCTTTTTAGTTAATAAAGAAGGGGGAGTTGTGGAGGCCATTGGGGCCATTGCACCAGGGACAAAGAGGGTCCATTGGTGGGATCGTCCCTGAGAATAAAAATACATTCCCAGGTTATGGTGAGGGAAAAGACCTCTCCCAGAAGGCCTTGCCTTAATTATGTTGAGGTACCCCAGTTCTGTTCCCCTGATTGGCCCATTGGCTCTCCTGCCCCTTTTTACTCTATATGCCCCTTGTGCTGGAAAGTTCTCCCTTCCCTGTTCTCCCACTGGCCCTTGCTCCTTTGTCCCACCCTCAGTGTCTCCCTACTGGTTCCCGTACCCTGACCCCACCTATGCACCGCCCCTGTGCTCTCAGGCCATTGGCCCTGATGCTCTCCGCCCCCATACTTTAACCCTGGGCCCTGCATTGTCCTTGTCTCCGTCCATGGGACCTTTCCCTGTGTGGCTGCAATAAACTCTTCCTGTGGAACCCCATAGGAAGACCCTTCTCATCCTTCACCGTCCAGCTATCCGTGAGCGTGAGTGTGTGTGTGCCTGCTGTGTCCTCACCAAAGCGGCTTCCCCAGAGATGCTTTTGGAAGGTCGTGGCAGTTCACCATCGACACCCGCCGTCACAAACCACCTAAACTGCAATGCATGGGGAAAGCTGTAACAGTACCCATGCAAAGAATGGCTAAAAATCACTGAAACCCTACAAAGCTGCCAAAATGTCTGCCTTTTCACCCAAAGTATGTTTAAAAAGTGCCTGTGAGTGCCAGTTTGGGACAACAGGATGCCTTTTTTTTTCCTAATTGCTCACCTCCTGTCACAGTATTTATCTTTCTTTGAAAGAAGAGAGGAGAAAAAACCCAATTAAGTTGCTTGCTGAGGAAGTGTTCATTGTGCACTGCAGTTGCACACTGGGCTAACAAGCCTTCCTGGACATAAGTAAACACTTCTTTAAAGAGCTGGGGGTATTTGTGCAAGATAACACATAGCAACCTCAGGATTTCATTGCTAATATTTGCCGTCCTGCAAAGAAAGAATCAATTAAAGAGGGCACCCAAAGCGCAAAGAGCAGTTCCTGATATTTTCCTGTATATTCAGATTCTTACCACAAATCAGTTTGTCAACTTTTGTCCCTAGGAAAACACTGTCCTCCTCAGTAAGAACACTTGTGGTCAAGGTATGTGTAAAAATACTAGGAAATACTGTTTTCCTCCTTATCTTTGCCTGAGTGGCAGAGTGAACATCTGAGGAAATAGGAATCTTCTCCCTTCATAGGGTATTTCTTTTGATTTTGTTCTGCTTCCTTCAGACTGCCTGCTCAGTCTCTCATGTGTAGGAGACAACCATGGTTCCTTCTGAATTATTTCTCACCACACACTTTCATGAGGAGGCCTGATTTTCAGCACACAGAGCGGATTGTCTTTACCATTTACGCTGAGCAACTTGGGCAGCAGCTGTTCCATAAATGCTATAGTCTTTTATTTCTGTCCTTCTGGAAATGCGGGAACATTCTTCTGACTGTGACATGCCTGCCGTAAGACAGGAGGCTCTGGGGGAAAAGTGTAGCTTGGATCCTCTCCCTGCAGAAGTGCTCAAAGCAAAGGCTGTCAGGTGGATATTCAGGAGAGAAGTATTTCTGGAGGAAAAGACACAAATCTCAGGATTCTACTTCTTTTTACACTGATATTTTCCAGACTTGACAATTTCCAAACAACCTCCAGAGCAAACGACAGACATTATGGCAAGATACCTCCACAGCATACTGAGTTGACTTGTCTTGCAAAATAGAAAATTACTTTTTGCACAATTAAAGAACACATAAAAAGGTAAAGATGCAAGTTTCTACAAAACCTCCTTTTGCTGATATTGCCATGTAGGTGAATTTTAGGTCTCTTTTATCAAACAAGATTACAATCTCAAGAGCTAGCAATAATTTTTCCTTGTATTCTGAAGAGCAATGTTGGAAATGTCTTTGTAAAAGCTAAGTTAGAAATGAAGTTACCTCTAACAGGGCAGACAGAATTACTGTGACTTCACAGGGGTTTTGGGTGCATGTTGGCCAAGTTTATCCTATTGCTTCTTTTTTTCATTGCTGTAAATAGTGCATTCAAGTTCCTTTAAAGATCCAGGTAAAGTCTATTAGCACATCTAATACTGCACAGTCTATCAGCTGTGCAGTAGCAGTATAGGAGTGTGTTGAAAAATGGGGCAAAATGTCTTCCATCAAGAACAAACTATGTAGGAAAGGTTCCAGACCCTAGTGAAGCCGTAAGGAATTGAGTTTATTCTATCTCTCTGTATAACTACAGACAGGTAGAGTTGAAGACTTAAATATCTGCCTAGATAAAGATAGTAATTTTTTTTTTTTAACTTACAAATGGGCAAGTTCCTCTGCACCACAAGAAACCAGATAAAACAAATCATTACTATATTAGATGGAGCAGAAACCAGCTGGTATTTTGGAATTTTAAAAAGAGATTTCTGATCAGAAAAGATGAGAAAGCAATGCAACTCCCACAACTGAAAAAAAAAAAATCTAGATACTGTGTTTTTAAACTGTTAGTCCCTATTATCTTTCTTCTCATGTCACAGCAGGAACAAAGGGAGCTATGGCCTTAACACCTTTCTATTTCACTGCTGGGAGGGCTAAGAAAAGCAAAAGGAATGCTGTTAATTATTGGCCCTTCTAGTTCTGTTCTAGTACTGTTGTGGGCTATTGTAAGGAAAAGAGGAAAAGGAGAATTTAATAATGTTATTGCAAGCTCTGTTGTCACTAAGATCCACAAGCTCCAGAGAGATTCCAAGGGACTCTGACACCAAAAGAGGTGAGTATAGGTGAAATGCAAAAAACTATTATACAGAATTCAGGACAGCTTTAGAAAAGAGTGAAAGAAACTTGAGAAGGAACACGCATAGACCGATATGAGGTGTGCAGTTGAAAAGCTGTGAGCAGAAGGGGTTGGCTAGCAAGTGTTTCTTTCCTGGCACATGAAGTCAGAGTGCCCTTTGATTGCCGTACTAATTAAGGGTTTCAAACGGGAGGTTAAATTTCTTCTAAGCTGCATGTGGAATCATATCCTTTCAGTTTTGCCTGAAGACCTTCAGGATCATCAGCTGCCTTAAAGAAAAGATCCTGGAACAAGAGAGACAGTGCTGGGCATCCCTTTTCCTGTACAGCTTTAAACGGCACAACACACATTCGTATTATGCTTCTTTTTTTCCAGCTGCATGCACCTTGACACTTTGGCTCTCTCGCTGAGCCCAGCTGGATCACTTTAATGTGGAAACAAAAGAGGAGAAAACACTTGCTCGGTTTCACATTCACTTTGAAGGCTACCAACAACACCCTGCAAACAGGGGATAGGAGTTTTCCTTTCAAACTAAATGGACTACCCCATTCTTTCTCTAAATCGTGCAGAGTTCCTGAACCTAAACTGTATCAAGTGGCACTATTGGTGCCCACTCAGGAAGCTATAGTTGTCTCTATATTTAGCTCACATCCTGTAAAAAGCAGCACACACCCTCGACTTTTGCACGTGGACCACCACAGTCCTTCACTCTTGCTGAACCCAGCTTCAAAACTCACTATGTCCAGCTATTGCTCCCAATCCAAAGCTCGTAGAACAAAAAAGTAAGTGCTAGCCTTCACTTTCTTCTTGCAGCTTTTAAAGTGCCGCACACCCAGGTCTGTGTGTTCAGCTCTAGGGACCCTCAGGCACCTTCAGTCTTGCAGAGTCCAGTTACAAAGCTAAGAACGTTCAGCAGCTGGTCCCACAGAAGAAGTTCTAGAAGAAAGAGGCAGTGCTGGAATTCACTTTCCTTTTGCAGTCTCTAAACTGCGTAGCCAACAGTGAGACGATTCGTCTTCCTTTCCATGCAGAATCACGTCCCTTCCTTCTATGCAGAGTTACATCCTTTCAGTCTTGAAGAGAGCATCCGCACGGAACCCCTACACTGATGGCTCTCACACGAATCGTGCCGGGACAGGAAAGCGCTTGGCTTTTTCCTGGGCACTGTCATAAAATGAACCACACGATGGCGGTGTGGACTTGCAAAAGAAGAAAACGCACCTCGCCTACCTAAAGGACCGAAAGCCCAGATCCAGGTTGAAATCACCACCGCGCTCAAATCAGCTGTCAGGACAAAAAGTATACAAACTCTTATTTGCTCTCCCGAATGCAAACTCATATTTGCCCCACACTCAAACGGCAACACGAACTCCTTTATGCTAATACATTTTTTTTCATTCTCGCAGAGCTCAGCTACAAACTTCAAACCACCTGGCAAAAGCAAAGCTCACAAAAGTGTCAGCTCAGAATGCTGGTGCTGCCTACAGCTTCAGCCACACCCAAAGAAGTGCTCCTCACACTCCTCAGTTTGGTGTGTGGTTTCCACTTCTCAGAGGTGGCCATCTGAAATTTTGGCAGTGCTCTTACTTTGGACAAGGTAAGCAGCTATGCTCAGGATTGGTGCACAGTTGATAGAGTGCCCAAGTCAAGTAATGCCCAGTAACACTGTTCTGGCACCTTTGTAGGGGCTCATTTCCTGGATGTTGTCTATTCTGGAGGAGGAGATCCCCTTTCTTTTGAGATGGACTTATAGTTCCTCTCTTTGGCACAGAAATCAATTTTGGATCCCCAGACTGGGTGGTCTTAGTGACATTTAATGGCTTTCCTAATGGGCAGTTCTGTCGGTTAGAGCTGTTGAACTGTTCCGGTGGGAAGGCAAAAGCCAAGCTGTGGAAGCTTTCTGTCCTGGTACCTTTAGAGTGTGAGCGTCACTGGTGCCGTCCAGTTTGGATCCTGGCTCTGTGAGACTGAAGGATTATGATTGTTCATAGAGCTGATAAGGAAAGTGCAGATAGCAGGACACTGCTAGTTCTTTGGTGCAACTGAAGTTGTAGGCAGCACCAGCTGTCTCAGCTGGCACTTTTGTGAGCTGTTTCTGCCGGATGGTTTCAAGTTTGTAGCCAGACTCTGCGAGAGTGAAAACATTTATTTAGCACGGAGGAGCCCGTGCTGCCGTTTGAGTGTGGCGCAAATAAGAGTTTGTACTTGGAAGGGGAAGATCAGCGAAATCTTTTCGTCCTAACACAGTGGATTTGAGAGCAGTGCCGTTTTCAGCTCGGCTCTGCACTTGGGGTGGTTGAGAGCAAGGCGAGGAGCGTTTCCTTCCTTAGCAAGCCCACACCGCCATCGTGTGTTTGGTTTCATGGGCGCTGACCGTGCCCAGGAAAAGCCAAGCGCCTTCAGGCCCGGCCCCATGAGTGTGGGAGCAGTCAGCGAGAGAGCTCCGCTGCGCATCCTGGCTCTTGGAGACTGATCCTGCGTAGAGCTGGGAAGGAACACATTGTCTCATTGATGGCTGTGCAGTTGATAGGCCACTAAAAAAGAAAAACGGAATTCCAGAGCAACCTCTTTTAGAACCTTTTCTGTGGGACCAGCTGCTCAGTGTGTAACTTCCACCCACTGAACTGCCTGAAACTCCCTGAAAATACACGCTTTCCTTCAAGCTCTGTGTGCCATCCTACTCTCTCACTCTCGCAGATCCCAAACACTGTCCAAAGTCCCAGCAGCTGCTCCCAAACAAAAAGTCCTAGAACAAAAAGCCAGTGCTGGCTTTCATCCTCCCCTTGCCGTCTGTAAACCAGGCCAAACACACCGGTGATTTGCACTTTGCTTCTCAACTCTCTATAGCATCACGTCCGTCACTAATCCGAAGCGTTTCCAGCTGCAGGTGTGGGTCGCGCTCTGCTCCCAGGGAACAAGGCACGGGACGAGAGGAAACGGCCTCAAGCTGCGCTAGGAGAGGCTCGGCTTGGACATCACGAAGAATTTCTTCGCTAAAAGAACTCTTTCTTGGACATTGGAATGGGCTGCCCAGGCCGGCGGTGGAGTTACCCTTATACCCTGAGGTGTCTAAGGAAACACCG
>VYZQ01061210.1:1369-11761 GCA_013400655.1 Mystacornis crossleyi
TGTCTGATTCATAAACTGGATTTTTACTTCAGAAGGCTAAAAATAGAGCACGGAAGAGACTCATTCAGTCAGTCTAGGACTTCCCTGGCACTATTTTAAGCCCCCTGGAGCAGGGCTGGGGGTGCCAGTGGAGTCTCCAGTCTCTGTGCCCTGTCTGGGCTCGGTGTTTCAGGTACCACTCGTGATGTTTTGTGCCATGATGAGCCCTGGAGCCTTTCAGGGATGTTCATTTCCCTGTTTTCCATGTGGAAATCACTCACTAAACACCAAACTGTGGCAGTTTTTTGGTTGCTGCCTTGGCTTTGAGTCCACAGCTGGGGCACCAGCAGCTGACAGCCAGACTGGAATTCATGGCAAGTGAAAAATGAGAGGGATGAAGTTTGCAAAAGTGTGGAGGAGAAAGAGGGTCTGAGATGAGTCTCTCATTGATGTCCTGGTGTAAAATAATATGGGAGGGAGAGAGGCTCTGAGCTCTTTCCAGGAGAAAATCCAGGCACGTGGTCCCTGGGTGGGTGGTGTGGCTCAGCAAACCAGGGGAGCATCCCAAAGTAAAATCTCAAATAAAGGGACCCGAGGGGTCCCTCGTGGCTGGGTTGGGTGCAGGGCAGCTCCAGGCAGCAGCAGCCCCCACGGGGTTCAGTTTGTGCACCTGGAACTGGGGCTCCTTGAGCAAGAATCACTCAAGAAGCCCTTTGTCCACGTCCCATCCCAGTGCATTAGAAACCAGTCCAAAAATAACAGGTTTGTTTTTATCACTCCAGCTTTGAAATGGCGAATGTGAACAAGAGTGAAACACAATTTCAGTCTTACAAGGGACTCAAACCCATTCTTTGTTCCTCCTCATTGAAAATTCCCCATAGCAATTAAAACTTCCATCAAAAATGGGAGTTCTGCTGAAAAACCTGGTGGTTTTATTGCTTCTGACTGCAATGCTGATGAGAATATTTTGGTGTTGAATCACTCCTGGCTGTTTTCTGCCAGAAAAGGGCGATGGTCTGCACTCACCTCTGACAAACTGATGATGCATCTTTATTGAATTGCAAGAAGTCAGAGCCGTTCAGTCTTGGCAAGTTTGCCTCAGTAAGATCATTTCGTGTGAGGAGAGACACGAAAGGAGTTGTAATCCTTTTGTAATAAAATACCAAATAAGAGGGTTTTCTCAGTGCTTCTTAGTGCTATATAAAACCTGTCAGGGCAGGTCTGGGCTCATCAAATGAGTGTGGGGATGGAGTTTCCTCGGATGAAGCTGTTCAGTAATACCTTCATAGCTGAGGGTTAAATGTCTTTTGTGCTCAGTGGTGGAACCAAAAGCAGGGTTTGCACTGGCAGTGTCCTCCCGGCACTGGTGGTGACACTGTGACACTGAGGGGGGGACTGGAGCACATCCATTTCCGTGGGGGTTCAGGTGCAAGCACCAGGCTGGGGGTCCTTGGGCTCCCACCAAACCTTCCTGTGTCCTCAGTAAGCACAGCAGCATCTTTTTCTCTCATTTCCAGGTGATCTCGGCAGTATCCAGGCTCTCCTTCCACAGTATTGCTCAAACCAAAGGAATTAGGTAAGATCCTTTCAATATGATGCTTTATGGAATAACATCTCTCCCCCTCTCCCTCTCCATATTCCTCGTGTTTAATCACATCAGACCCTTTAGAAGCTGCACATAATGGGTTTAAACAGACACCAGGGATGCCTTTGGGATGTAGGTAGGATCCTTGTAAAAGCACCTTCCAGGCTGCCTGGGAATAGTTTCAGATGAAACAAGTGAAACTGTGATGAATTGTGTGCACTGTCCCTGCTGGGGAGGGCAGCAGGGTGAGGTTTGGTGGCTCTTGCTGGAGGTTTTGCTCAGGTTCATGAGGGATCCCAGGAAAACCAGGAGTGCCCAGGAGCTGTGGCATCACCCCACTGTCCCCACTGTCCCCTGCCCCTGTGCAGGAGAGCCCAGGGACCTTTCTGGCCTTAACAGCTGGGAAATATCCTCAAAGGCACATCCTTGGTGCGGAGGGTAGGAGTGCCTGGCACCCAGGGTGTGCTGGCTGCTCCTGTGCTCACTGAGGGAGCAGTGGAGACGGAATTAAAACCAGCAGACAGCCCCTATTAGGCAGAGCTGTTATCCTGCTCTTTGTTCAGCTCCCTGCAAAATTGCTTTGCAATTGCTTTGCTTGTTAGTGTGCATTTGTATTATTAATCTGGGAACATCTCATTAGGACCACAGCTATAACGGGGATGAGTTTGCAGCCTAAATTACCTTCCTGTGTTTCTGTGGGGAGAGTGTGTGTGTTTTCACCCCCCAACTATAGAACACATTTGATTTTTTCCACAGCACGTGTCCTGCTGCTGTTCTGGGTCTGTGGTGCATCCCAAGCCAGGCACAGCCAGGATGAAGGGATTCAGGCTGGATGAGGTCCCTGCCCCACTCCCAGCCCTGCCACCCATCCCCAGCACCCCCTGCCACATTCCCACTGTTGGAACATATTTTCCCTGCCTTGTCAGCACTGCGATTGCTGGAGGGGAACAGCTTTTCACGTGTAAAACCAGCTCGGAGCCTTCCCATCTGTTAAACACGGAGCCGACAGCTCCCAGCAGGGCTGGGGGGAGATGCAGGGGACGAGGGTTTGAGCAATAAAGATGTGCTGTAAGTTAAGGACTGTCTCTTATGATGATAGCCCTGAGTCCTGGAGGAGCCTGCGGCGATTTTTATTTTAAGGGAAAAGAACATCCAAGGAGTTTGGAGGCCGGGAGCAGTGGGGGGTTCACTGCACAAACTGCAGTGCCTTGGCAAGAGCTGGGTTTCAGTCTTGGGGAGTCACTGAGAGGGGTTCCAGGGTGTCATCCCTGGCAAAGCCCTTCCCAAGGCCGGGAGGGAGGTCCTGGATCCAGCTCAGAGGATGAAGGAGCTGCCATCCCCTCCTGGGAAGGCTCTGGCTGAGCCCCTGTTGGTTGTGTTGAGGGCTGGGCATAGCTGGGATCCAGGGACAAGGGAGGCTTTGCTATTCTTGTGGCTGTGTGGCTTTTCCTCATTCGTTTTACTACTGGCATTTACAGTTCCCACTAAAATCCTTTATCTTGGAAGCCTTTGGCACCATAATTACACAAGGATAGCACAGAGCTCAGCGAGCCTTTGCTTCTGTTTTCCTGTGTGTTAACCCTGTTTCTCCTCCAGCTCTGCAGGGACAGAAAATGCTGTCACTCCTTTAGATGGAAAAACAGACTAGACTAGAAATGAATTCTGTAATTCCAGGAAAATACCCTCCTGGGAGTGTCCCCTCCCACCTCACTGTCCCCTGCAGCCACAGAGCCTTGGCTTTGTCCATTGCTGCATCTTTTTTCCTTTAAATTAGGTGGTTTCTTGCTGCACCACCACAAACCCCTCAATGACAGAAACCAATCTCAGATGAATTAATCTGAATTAATCTAATCCTGTGGGAACCAGCAGCAGCTCTGGCTCCCTGAGGGGACTGCTCACATCAGCTACCACTGCCCCTCAGCTCATTGGGGTCCATCCTCTTCCCTCTCCCAGTGAAGATGCTTCCATGGGAAGTGGGGAAAATCTTGTTGGCATAGGCACAGCGCTTAAAACCGTGGTAAAGACAGTGAAATTCGGGTGCTGTGTGGATTGTATGGTCTTCAGCTCCACAGCACGAATGTGGCTCTGCTCCAATCCCTATTTTAGGGTCTGAGGATCAGGATCACGCAAACGAAGAGTGAAATAAATCCCAAAGCCTATTACTTGTCCTTAAATAAGTTTCATGGCGCGCAGAAAAGTAAAAATCAATCTTGTGTGCTGTTCAGTGAAAAAAAAAATAACTCTTTCTGTCTTAATAATTTCTGGCTACAGGAACCTTGGCAGAGGAGCCCTGTTTCCCAGAGTACTCCAGATAGCTATCAGGATAGCTCTGTGGAGATGACAGAGTGTTTCTTCCAAGAAACAAGCAGCAAAAACAGGGCAAAAACTCGATCCCAAATGCAGTGTTTTATTTGCAACTCGCTTAATGTGCAGCAGCTGTAGCTACAGCCCTGCTGTGACCATCCTGTGCCTGCCTCATCCCCATCCCAGGGCTGCTTCTACAAATCCTGCAGGAAACAGGCTCTGTGCTTAGGGGATGGGAACTTTTTGCTGGGATTTTCGTCCCTCTGTTGTCCCAGAGGGTTGTACCTAGGGACAAGGAGCAGATCCTCATGTGCAGCATTGCCCAGGAGGGGAGATTCATTTGATTGTTATTGGTTCTCATCCTTCCCCCCATCTTTTTGGAGGACCGTCAGCGCTTCCAGGGAGAAGTGCTCCATCCCTGGCTGTGCCCGAACAAGGAGCCTTTATTATCCAGCCAGGATTTTCCACTGCAGCCCCGACTCATGCCCGCTAATTCCATTACCCCATTCCCACGCTGCCTGGCACTTCCCAGCCAGCCGGGAGGGTTCTGGAGCAGTGTGGTCTTTGCACAGGGATGTCGTGCAAAGCTTCTCCTCTGCTTTGGAGCAAGAGTTTTCAATCCCTTTCTGAGTTTTCATTCCAAGTTTTCTTGAGCAAACTCAGCTCTCTGGAGGACAGCAAGACCTCTTGTTGCAGGTCCCAATAAACCAGGATTAGAATTATTTTCTTAAATCTTTTTCTTTGTTGTTGTTTTCCCTTAAGACTTCCCTGCCACAGCCATGAGTGTTCCCTGCTGCCTGTGGCACATCCTGGCGTCCTCTGGGCTCCATCATCCACCTCGTGCTCCAGGGGCTGAAAGTGAGCTCTGAGCAGAGGAGGAGCATGTGTTTATTCATCTCCCTGAGATCTATGTTTTTCCTGGAAGCAGAGTTCTGCAAGCAAAGCAGGAGGTTGGGGAATATTGGCTCGTGCTGCCTGCATGCATTTTTAATGTGTGCACAGCGAAGCCCAGCTGAGAACGGGAAGGGGTTTGCATGTTCAGAGGCCTTTATGGAGGCCCTAAGTCTGAGTAAATCCTTTCTGTATGAACTGAACCTCTCAGTGACTCTTCTCAGAAGGCACCACAGTTCATAAAAGAGAGTTAAAGACATTTGTAAACGGGCAGGAGGGTGAATCCTGGTTGTCAGAGGAGGTTTTCTCTCACAGGAGCAGTGGTGATGCTTTGGCTGGGCTGGGGAGGAAAGGACACAGGGCTGAGTTTTCCCCATTTTGGAAGGCAGGAGCTCTTTAGGTCAGTTGGAAGAATAAGTGACCAGTCCAGATCCAGTGGGAGTGGTGGTCAGGGCTGGGTTGCCCATGGCCACCCTGTGGAAGGGCCATCACGGCCACCCTGACTCTGGTTTTTTGGCACAGGTTGCCCAGAGAAGCTGTGGATGTTCCATCCCTGGAAGTGTTCCAGACCAGGCTGGATGGGGCTCTGAGCAACCTGGTTTAGTGGAAGTTGGGTTAGGGAGATCGGAACGAGATGGTCCTTACGGTCCCTTCCAAACCATTCCAGG
This sequence comes from Mystacornis crossleyi, assembly GCA_013400655.1. Lineage (NCBI taxonomy): Eukaryota > Metazoa > Chordata > Aves > Passeriformes > Timaliidae > Mystacornis > Mystacornis crossleyi. The sequence goes on from VYZQ01061210.1 coordinate 6,797, forward strand.
ATTCTGGGATTTTTCCCATCTCCACAGTGCGGACAGTGAGAGGAGAGGAGCAAAGCTCAACACTGGGATTAGCCCAGGTCGGAACCACCTCCAGGCACGTTCAAGGCGGCCAAATGAGTACCAGCATCCTGCCCCCAGTGAGGATTGATCCAGAGGAGACTCCCTGCAGCCCCTGCCTGCTGCCAGGGCTCCTCACTGCTCCCCTCTGCCCAGGTGAAGCATCAAACCGGCTCGAAAGGAGGCTTGCAGCGTTGTCAGCCCTGGAGTTTCGGTACTTAACAGCTTGCCAATAATATCAGGATGTGTGTGGGGGGGAAAGGGAGGAGGGATGGGGAGGGAGAGGCAGAGCAGCGTTCCTGGCAGGAGGTGCCCAGGCTGCTGCTGTCAGGGGAGGAGCAGGGGGGCACAGGGAGCTGGACCTGCAGCCCCTGCCCTGGAAAACGTGCGTGTCTGTGATCCCAGTGTGTGTCACTGGGTGATCAGGAAATCCCTCAGTGATTCAGCCACCAGTTTGAAAGGAAACCTGGAGTTTTGTCCAAGTTTCATGATTTTGCCGCTGTGGTGTGGGGGTGACCCTGCAAAGAGGGCTCTGTGATCCCACCAGCAACCCCCACTGCTTGCAGAAGATGTGGCGGCACAAGCTGGAGCTGGTCAGGGTGTTCCCCTTGCTGTCCTGAAGGAGAGAAGGGAGACAAGGGGAAATCTTTTATGGGGTTTGCAAGGATTCTCCAGCGTGCTGGAGGCTTCCTGCAGGTCAGATTTGATCTCTGCTCCCCCTGCCCCTGGGGATGCTAGGCGGATCCAGCTGGGTGTGAAAATGGCAGGCAATTAAAGGCGATAACAATTAAGTCCTCAAGTGTCTTCTGGTGAGGAGGTTGTTAGGGGACCCCTTCTCCTGAAGGCTGGTTTTACAAGGACTGTTTTATTCCCTGCCAGGAATTGCACTCTGCCCATTATTCTTTTACTGCGGTTGTGTTGTCCTTGTTCACACTTAAAGTGTTGCTATAAAATGGAGATGGAGGAGGCTGTTGGAGGATCCGTGTCTGGATTTAGGTACAGTTGCTGTGCAGAGCTCTCCTGGAACTGGGACCAGTCCTGGAGCTGGTCACCAGCACAAACCCAGAGAGGCTCAGCACAAACCTCACCAGCAGGAGGACAGGTGGAGGTTGTGACAGCAACAAACCTTTTAGGAGTCACCATAAAGCTCCTCCATTTGTTGAGAAGCAGAATCCGTGGCTGAAAAGCAGCTCCTTTCCCGCTAAAAAACGTTCTTAACACATTTATTTTGGCAAGTTTGCATCCTCACGGAGAGCCTGAAAAATCTCCCTGACATGTTTTCCCGCGCGGCTGCTTTGCAGGCTGGGGGGTGCTGAGGTCACCCCGTGAGCATCTGCTCACAAAGCAAAGGCAGCTTCTGTCCCCCTCCCCACCAGCAGCTTTGCGTAAGGAAGACCCAGCTCTGCTGAGCTCGGCTCAGGTGGGGCTTGCTGGGCTTTGGGGTCACCTGCTTGGTCACTGCTCATCGGCTTTGCCCACGTTGTGCTTCCCTCAGGCTCCTCCTGTGTCGCTGCCCACCCTGGGAGAACTTTCCAGCGCCTCCGATTGTCTCCCTGAAATGCAGCCTTTGCCCCAAGGATGCTCCAAGGATGGAGAAGGGCTCCAGACTCAGCTGGTCCAAATTAGGGGACCTGGGAGGCTCCCGGCACTGGGGGCTGGGGACACTGCCGTGGGCTGTGCCTGGAGAGGGGCACTTGGGTGCTCTGGGACAACTCTGCACCTCCGTGGGGAAGGGATTCCTGGTGGCCATCGGAATGGGCTGTTTGGAGCTGGTTTATGCTGCGCAGTTGGGCCCCTCTTGGCTGGGATGTGCTGGGGCTGGCCTGGAATCAGGCAGCAAGACCCATTTGGATAATTATTTATTTGTGTTGGCATGAGTTTCATAGGATGGCAGCTGCTCAGGTAGAGCGGGAAATCTCAGAGTGCTGAAAGATCTCCTTGTGCTGCTTTTCTGCGAGTTAGAAATGGGGATTTCAGGATTTGTGTTTTCACCAGGTGTTTTCCAAAGTGAGGCCGCTGATGTTGTTGGATACTGTGGGATGCATCCCAGGCCTTTACTGGGGCAATCATTTCCCTCATGGTTGCTTGTGCTGTTACCCCACAGAGTTTGGGTTCTTTTTTTCCCTTTCTTTTCAAGAAAGACATTTCTGAATTCCCCTTTTGATTTTATCCATCTGTTCTCATCAATGTGGAGCTGAAGTGAGGAGAAAATCATTCCTCTCGCTTGAGCGAGGCATTGGTATACGAGGGCTTTTTAAAAATGCGATAATGTGTTGAAACATAAAATTATACGAGCTGTTATTGTCTTGTCTTCTCATCTGCAGAAATGCTCAGCTCAGATTTGAGCTGAGGATAAAGCAGGGCCTGCAGCTCACCCTTGGGCACTGACACTGCGCTCTCCTGCAAAATCATCAGCATCATCTTTGCGTTATCTGGTGATGTAACTCGCTCCTTCCCCGCTGAATTGCCATCAGAATTAATCTTGGGAGAATTTCTGCAAGTTCCAGGCCACAAATAAAAGCAAACTGTAATTTTTCAGAGGACATGTCTAAAATTTGGCACCGCGTGAGGTGCTTCTTTCCAAAGATGAGTAATGTAACACAACAGTGTGATTTTAATTAAATTCAGCAGCTTTTGGTATGCTCTGATGTGTCTCGTTCTGCGCGGGGAGAATTGATTCTATTCTGCTTTATATAAATGGATTTTGGGGCATTAATAGTGTGGTTTTGTCTCACAGCATTTGACCAAAACCATTCCCTGACGCCGCTCCCGTTTCACAGATGGGAACCAAATCTTGGAGGTGCTGCCTGGGTCGAGGGCAGGGCTGGAGGAGCAGCTCCAGGTCACCTCTCTGCTGGTCCCTGGTCAGCTCACAGCCACCTCTTGGTAAATTAATGCTGCTTTAATCTGCCTAATTCCATGAAGCCGATGAGGGAAGCATTTTCAGTGGTGTGTAAAAGTCTTGGAAAAATACCTGATTTTCTTTGGGCAGCTCCAGGAGCGCTCAGGGTGGTGGGCCCAGGGTTCCAGAACTGATGGCTGACAGGGGACACAGTCACAGGGATGGGGTGATCCCATGCTCACAGAGTGACTCGTCCTCCTGGAGAAAAAGAGGAGGAAAAAAAGAAAAGGGGAAGGTTGGAGCTATCAGAATGCTGTGCTGGGAACAGCCAAAGTCAGATTTGAGGATTGAAGCAGCATTAAACCCAGCAGTGGGACAGAAAGACTTTCCTGGAAGCATGGTGATGCCTTAGGTTTTAACTTCTGTACTTTTCAAATCCTGTATTGCCTGGTGTGTAACTCTGAAGTCTCTTACAGCTCGTTAGCTGCTCTCTTAGGCCAGACAGACACAACAAAGCTTCTCTGAACTTGCTGTTCAAGGACACTCGGGCTGTCTGAGGCCTAAAGGTGGAAACTAGGACCAGGAGAGAGGTGGAGAAATTGAAGGGAGCTGAAGTTTTAATTGGTGAATTTATGCTGATATGCAAATGGACCAAACCCATAACAGTGTAAAGAACTCGTGACCTGTCATCTATCTTGGGGTCCATTTTATGGAAGCAGCCTCTGGCTCCCCAGGGTGTACCTTGAAGGCCTTTCAAATAAATCCCTGCCTTTATTCCCTTACTCCTGTCTAGCCTCTGTTTGTAGGTGGCTGGAGAAGACAACAATGGGAGCTGTGGGGCTGTGAACCCCACACCCAAACTCGCATGGGAAGCACAGCCTGAAGCCCAAAATGTTGGTGAAATCAGTGTCCTGTGGGTTTCCTGTGCAGTGCCACGATGGTCACTTCAAAACAGGGATGTGGGAGACTCTGTACACCCAGGCAGGGGAGCTGCAAGTCCTGCGGGGTGTAATTCCAGGCTGGAGATTCCACCCCATGGAAATGTTTTTCTGGTACATTCCGGCCCAGGAGGATTCAGCACAGCCCCGTCCATCCCAGCAGAGCTGCAGAAGCTCCTTTGCACCAGCTCGGGGCTCTCTGCTCCTTCCCATTCCTGAAGAAATCCCTCGCAGAAGGGACGGCAGATGGGAGCAGCTCAGGTTTCCCGGGAGTCACACACTCCACCTGCTTTTTAAAACACACAAGTGTTAGCCCTGGACTTAGGAAAATAGGGGGCAGATTATCCTGCTGGTGCTGGGAGGCTGGAATCCCCCTCCAGAAAGGGATAAATCACCTCCTTTAGACTCCTGAGGGTGTTTGCACAAGTCAGGAAAACTTCCTTGCAGATCTGCCTGACAAACGATCTCCACTGGGAGCAGCCCCAGGTGGGAGCAGCTCCTCGGGGTGGAGAGCCCTAAGTGGGACATTTCCAACCTCCCTACTTCTCACCGGCCTTGCTGTTCCCAGGGCTGGTGTTCGACCTCAAGAAATGGCAGTGGAGACTGGAAAAATGGTAAATAAACCATGCCAGGTCCTCCTTGCTCTGCCCTACCTGGATTTGAGGCCAAGGTGCTGCTGTACGAAACGACCAGACTGAAGCTGCCCCGTCCCTGACCCTCTGCTCTCTGCAGAGGTGAGGAGCTGGCTTCAGTCGCTAGGACCAGGCACCGCAGATGCTGAAATATGCTCATAAATAAATAAACCTGCCTGTTTATTGCTGTTAGAATTGCAGCCTACCTGGCTCTTCCCGTTAAATAATTCAGAGGCGAGAGCAGCCAGGCAGCGCTGAGAGGTTCCCTTTGCAGGGGTGAACGGCGAGGATGAGGCGTGGGAGGGATCGTGGGGCAACCTGAGAGCAAGGGAGGGGGTTTTGTGCATGAGGTGCCTCCTGAAATATTAATTGATTGTCCCCCTGGGTGCCATGCCGTGGCTGTGGCTGGCTCTGCCTGTGTTCCATTCGCAGGGAGCTCTGTGAGATCCAGAGAGTGGCCAAAATGTTTTGTAAGACCAAGGGGGTGCTTTGCATC
>VYZQ01061211.1:1989-15025 GCA_013400655.1 Mystacornis crossleyi
TCTTTCTTTACTTATTTATTTGGTCTTTGTCTGACAGTATCTAAATGAAAACTTCAGTTCCAAATGTTATATAAATCTACAGTGTCCAAGGAAGTAACTTTGTTTATCTGAATCTGTAGAGTGTTCATATTTCTTTTCCCTGTGTCTCTGCTTAAAGTTTGAATCCCTGGCGAGTATCTTTCTGGCACTGCAGTGAATATGCTGTGGCTGTACAGAATAACACCAGGACACCGCTGACATTTTGTTGATAAGATTTGCTTTAAAATATATTCACAGACAACCTGTCTTGCAAGTATACATTACTGTAGAACCTTTATCAATTTCAGACACACTCAGCCTCTATCATGCATAAAACTCACAGAAATTTTTGCCAAGACAGTTGTCCAAAAAGATACAGAGAAGAAGGTAAAATGTTTCATAACATTTCAGTTCCCTGTTGTGTCAAGATGGAGAATAAAAAAAAAAAAAACAAACCACAATTATAAATTCTTGTTTTATTCATCTACATTTATTTTTCTGCAAATGTCTGATGCAAAAGTAGACCATTAACATGCTCTTTCTAGACAGGCTGGATCATATATCTAGGTGTTTTCTCCTTATCTTTCCATTTACTTCTTCTGAGAAACTAACATTGAAAATGCCTTTTTAGGTTTTTCTCATTGTTCCTATTCCCTTCAGAGTCTGTAATTTTGTTTTCTGCTTTATGCAAAGCACACCAAATTTAAAGTTTACCATTTTTATTTCTGAGTTCTGGGATGTCACCTAATTTTTTAGAGGAGATATGTAACTGTGGACAAACATACTCTGCAAAGGCAATTATGTATTATTTTGACACTGTCTGTTTGATTACACTGAGGAAATTCACCTCATATAATTCAATAGTAAAACTGTCATTTGCTGCACTGAAATGAGATCTATGCAATCAAGAAGTATTCAGGTTGCTAATTAAATTTAAACCCAGCTATTGGCTGTTAGATCCTCCTGTAGTACAGTTCAATCTGTTACATGGTCCCCACAATCCTACATATTTGGGGATGGCTTGAAAGTTACCAGGTGAGAAAAAAAAATGAGAATACTGTTTGACAGATGGCTGAATGTGAGCCAGCAGTGTGCCCATGTCACCAAGAAGACCAATAACTTCCTGGCTTGTATGAGCAATAGAGTGGCCAGCAGGACCAGAGCAGTGATTGTCTTCCTGTACTTGGCACTGGTGAGGCCACACCTTGAGTTCTGTGTCCAGTTCTGGGCCCATCACTACAAGAAGGATATTGAGGTTCTGGAACGAGTCCAGAGAAGGGCAATGAAGCTGGTGACAGCTCAGGAGCACAAGTCTGATGAGGAGCAGTTGAGGGAGCTGGGGTTGTTTAGCCTGGAGAAAAGGGGGCTCAGGCGTATTTTTTGCTCTCTACAGCTTCCTGGAAGAAGGTTATGATAAGGTGTGTGCTGGCCTCTTCTCCCAGGCAACAAGTGACAGCACAAGATTAAATGGCCTTAAATTGTGTTTAATTGGGGTCAGGTTAGTTTGCATATTAAGAAAAACTCTTCATGGAAAGAGTTGTCAAACATTGGCACAGTCTGTCTGGTTGAGTGGTTGTTTCATTTTCCCTGGAAGATTTTAAAAGACATACAGATGTGGCATTTGGGGACATGGTTTAGCACTGGGCTTTTCAGGGCTATGTTAAGGACTGGACTTAATGATTCCAAAGGTCTTCTCCAACCTAAATGATTCTATGAAGTCTAGATGCAGACTGTGAATTGTTTCAACCTGTCCTCTGCTGCGTCTTTTGTCCAAGCAGCAAATAGAAGACTGAAAAACTCACACACCCTACACGAATTAGAAGTCCAGGTTTTGCAGCCAAGACAAGTTGCCCTATAAGCCAGCAGAATTTCATATAATGGTATTATTTTATTTTGTAGTTTTCTTCTCTATAATTTTCCATTTGCTTAAGAAAGAAAACCTGCATGATAGTTTTTGGGTAAGTGATGAGATGGAGAGGCTACTCCTAGAAGTGCTGCTTGTACACTGGCACTCAATGTCTTATTTCAATGTATGATGTTTTGCAGCAGTTTTGTACATTCAGCTGAACCACATAGCTCTGGTCTTCCCAGTGCTCAAATCTTCTGTAGATCTGCATTTTACCATCTCTTCCCTTGAGCCAGCTCAAATCCTGAAGTAATATGGGTGTGTGGAATAATTTCTGAGCTGAGGTGAAAGTCCAAGAGGAATCGTTAACTACCTTAGGGAGGAACTCTGTTTCCACCTTTTGTATCTGTATGTTACTTTGATGTAGTGCACTGACTTTTAGGATCAGGTCAGCATTAGTTTGGAGGTCTCTTCAGAGTATGCTGAAATACAGCGTAGGTGTTGCACAGTGTTGCTGTTCCTGCACAGCTCCGTGCTCAGCACTGGGACTGTCATAGTAAGAGGAGTATTCCTGGAAACCCTGGCTGCCACTGGGGACAGCTACAACAGAACTGTTTGCATGGGTACAAAAGAGTTCTTGCCTTACAAGTCAGGGCTCCTGAAGGCAAGATGCCTGTCAAGAACTAGTCCTGACCTGTGCTAACTGCTGGCTTGTACTCATGGGTAGTTGTCACTGCCAAAATGCATGCTAGGGACAATGCTAGTGAGCTACTAATAGAGAAAGCTGAGCTCCCATACCTCAAAATTTTTCTCTGCATAGTATATGTCTAGCCTTAGGCCACAGACTGCACTCTAGCATGGCCTCCTTTTACCCTTAGCCTGCTGCTGCTCCTCAGCACCTTGCAGGGGGAGAAAAGGAATTTTTTTCTATTTCTTTTCTTTGAGTTCAAGGCAAGGAATCATATAAAGTTTTAACCTTTCTTTAAAGAAAGACCTTTTGAATCTTTCTATATTTTATTTTATTTTCTCCCAGGAAATATCTTCCTTTCCTGCATAAATGTAATGCAGTTTGATGCTAATAACCAAAATATCATTGCCTATTTTCAATTTTTAAAAGTTGATGGTCCTGCAGTCTTGCTTTCGTATCTCTCAAATGTACTCCAGGGGCTTCTAAGCCATAAATTGCTTGGGTTTTGTGGATTTAATTCTTTTATTTGAACATAAAAGTTTTCTGCTTATTAAAAATATAAATGCTACGTCTACAATTACCAAAAGCTTTGCTAATCATAGAAGTTTCTAAAAAAGCTCCAAAGTAATTATATCTTGTAATTATAAGAAAAAAAACTTTCCAACTACTTCTTAGTGAATCACAACATTTACCATTTTGGAGCCTGCAGCTATGTGGATGAGATTAGCTGCTAATTGGAGGGAGGGAAAAAAAAAAAAAAGAATGAATAGAAAATTAATTTTATATTTTAAAATAGCTTGGACTTGTATCTGATTTGCAGTGAGAGTCTCTTTTGTGTGGGCTGCTTTTTCTTTTTCTTCTTCTCCAGAAGCCAGTAAAGACGCTTTAATGTGACATTATATGTACAACAAAGTGATTGCAAATTACAGATATTTTTTGAAAAGGAAAAGTGGGGAATGTTGGCTAAGGCCTGTCTGCTGCTTGCAAGGACCCTGGCATAAAAATTCCTCTTTATACATGCTGTGTCCTTGGCAGTCTCATAAAAGCGAGGCTAAGGAGACTAAGGAGACTAAGGAACAGAAGAAGGAGGAGGAGGTATAAGAAGATTGAGTGGAACTTAGTCTTTCACTAGCACTAAGTCCCTTGAAATTCTTTCTTCAATGAGAAAAAACATTCTCAGGCATTTCCAAAGTTCACATTTATGAGACAGACTGAGAGTTTCATGAGTGGGAGTATATCATCTCTCAGATGTTATGCACTTCCAGGTCTTGATCCAACCAAAACTCTCTTATAATGTGGAGTGCTAATAGAGAAAAAGCATGTAGCTTGTACAGGCTGCAGCTGGTACATCAGAGTTATGCAGTACTCTGGGAAGCTCAGCTCGGATGCTGAGGGTGATTGAGATGTGACTGCACAGCCTAAGGTAGAATGACATACTTCTCAAATAGGCTAATTAGCCTCAGTACAACCCATGCAACTGATTGCTTTCATTCTGGCATGAGTGAAATCTTCATCGAATCAGGGTGCTGGGGCACATGAGGGGATGTCTCTGTACTAATTTTTATTGAACTATATTGGTGTACTAATAAAAGTTTAATTCAGTACTTCCATGCTGTTTTGCATATGCAAAAATTATGGGACACAAAGTTAAAGGTTTCTTGGAAGAATTTGTCTCCTGTTGTCAGTTTCTTTCCTTGCAACATTTTGCAGTGCTAACTTATTTAAGAGATTTTGTGCGTTTAGATGTTGATAGCTTGAGATTTGATCATCAGCCCCTTTTCCTTTCAGCAAAAGTAATGACTAATTAACATTCATCTGCCATGCTGTAAAGTTGATTGAGATGGTATATGATATTTTAGCTGATTGTCATGCAGTGGAAATGACAGAAATAGCAATATCTGGAGCTAACTGGAATTTGAAAATGGGGTTTCCTCCAAGGCTGGCAGATCTCACCTAGATCATGCCTAAGGAGAAATGCAGTAACATATTTCACAGAAGATAAGATTATGCTGCAAAAGAGGAGATATAAACAGGTGGTCTTGGCAATTAATGCCAGATTTTAAATCTAAGCCTGCATAGCTCTCAAAGACTGAGCTAAAATTCTCTTCACAAATAAAAGTAATTGCTTAAATGAATTAATGCAAGTACAAGTCATTTTCTAACCAAAGCTGGTAAAGTAACAGAAATATAGCTAGGTGTTACTTTTTTTAATTGGATTTGATGACTGAGAAATATGATTAAGATATTAAACTTCCAGCATCCAGAAATATTTTCTGGCTATTTCTGTCTAGGGACCTGATACATGTGAACAATGCAGAATACTTCTTGTGAGGGTCCTGTTGAAAAACAAGCTGTACACGAGCCAGCAATGCCCTTGCGGCCGAGAAGGCCGGTGGTATCCTGGGGTGCATTAGAAAGAGCATTGCCGGCAGGCCGAAGGAAGTGATCTCACCCCTCTGGTTCCCTGGTGAAGCCTCAGCTGCAGTGCTGGGTCCAGTTCTGGGCTTCCCAGTAAAACAGACATGGAGGTTCTGGAGCAGGTCCAGCAGAGGGCTACAAAGACGATTGGAGTACTGAACCATCTCTCTTATGAAGAAAGAGAGCTGGGCCTGCTTAGCCTGGAGAAGACTGAGAGGGGTCTTTATCAATGTGTACAAATGTCTGCAGGGAGGGTGTCAAGAAGATGGCTCCAGGCTTTTCTCAGAGGTGCCAAGCAATAAGATGAGATGAAATGGGCAAAAACTGGAACATGGGGAATTCAACCTGAACATGAGGAAGAACTTCTTTGTATGTGTGACTGAGCACTAAAACAGGTTGTTCAGAGAGGTGATGGAATCTTATTCCCTAGAGATATTCAAAAGCCATTTGGACACAATCCTGAGTAATGTGCTGTAGAGGACCCTGCTTAAAAAGGAGGTTGAAGCAGATAACCTCCAGTGGTCTCTTCCAACCCTAACCCTTCTGTGATTCTGTAAATCTGTGATTGATGAAAAACATCTAGATTGAAATCTATTTGCATAAAAAACTGTGAAATTTTCACATATTTCAGGAATATGGTGTCCTGGTTTGGACAGGTGTCTACTAAGGAAGGCAGGAGTCCCCNGCTCCCCCACCTGAGAAGACGCCACCAAGACCAAAAAAGGGACAACTGGGCCCCTCCCTTGTGGCTGGCTAGGTCCTTTGTTTCTTTTAAGTACCCCAGCAATCGTCCCTTAACATGGGAAAAAATTCCTTTGAGAGGAAAAGAAAAGAACACATACACACACAAAAAGAAAACCTCCTCAACCCCCAACATATGGGTTTTTTTTAAACCCTACAACTTGGCAGCATATGTGTCTTTATTACATGTTATGCAGGCTGTTTGGAATTGGGCTATTTTACCGAGCCTGCCCTGTCTGGTCCAGTGCTTTTAGACTACATGTGCCTCTTCTTTTCCTTGCTAATTTCAGTGCGATTTGCAGTGGAACAGAAGTGCACAAATTATTTTTTTGTTAGTAAAAATTTCTCCAGAAATGTAATTCTAAGTCCTCTGAACTGTTTATGTTAGCAAGTACTCTACAAATACTTTGGTCCCAAGAACAGCAGAAGATAAGGAAAAGTCAAGGTGTTTCTGCTGTTTATTTTGACATAAGATTTTCCCTTCTAAAGTATATGTGTGTGTGTAGAATCATAGAATCATACAATATTCTGAGTTCGAAGGGACCCACAAGGATTATCAAAGTCCAACTCCTGGCCCTGTAAAGGACAACAATCACACCGGATGCCTGAGAGCATTGTCCAAACATTTCTTTAACTCTGACAGGCTTACTCCTGTGAGTTGTAGACAGTTCAAATGTGGAGAGAAGGTGAAATTTAGTCATTTCCATATATCCTTTGAAACTCTCAGACCAAATATCCAAGAGATATTTGTAACATTCTTGGAATACTCTTAGTACTTATGGTAGACTAGTAGTACTCTTAAAATAAGATTTATCACAGTTACTTTCTGCACTACTGATATTAATTTATAATTAAAGAATCAAGAAGTAGAGTGTCACGTTTCAGTACACTTTTCAGGACATCATTCTATATTGCTCATTCTTTGGGGGCAAATTTCAGACTCATCAACACTGTATTGTGATCATCTTGGTGTTCCTTGTATCACTGTAGCTTAGGCCTTGTTGCATCACTTTAGATACAATCAGAGAGACAGGTGCAATAAAGCATTATTCTGAAGCATTCCCCATATTACGAAGTTACTATGTATTCTCCTTTATTGACTTCTGTAATATGTTTATGTATTTTTATAAATGCATATGCACCATGACAAACTGTATATGGCAATGCCAAGAAATGTCACTAGTGTTAGCTTGTTAGCCATGACATGTTAACTTTCTGTCCAAAACGATACTGACAAGTCAAGAGCTTCTCTATTTCAGGATATGCCAGCTAGATGGATTTGTGCCTGTTACCTCTCTCAGCAGGAAGCCTGGAGGGATGGGGGTGATATTAATGCCAGGGCATGTGGTATTTAAAAGCAACATAGTTATTCTATCACCCCATCAACTGACAGTGAAATCTATTAATTATTTGCAGCCTTTATGAATAGCCACTTGAAATATCTCTGGAGGCTTCTACCATAAGGCTGCCTATTACTCTTATTTAGCTCCTAAGACATCAATTAAGCTTGATAAAGCAGAAAAAATGAATGTCACATTTGGTCTACTTCTGGCTGACTGCATTGATTTTTGGCTTCTGAATAGATTCAATTACATAGTGTAATTCAAGCTTGTCGTGATTGTAATTTTGTTGGATCTCCTCCTCCAATTATTTCTCCATTTTCTAATTTCCCATGGGAGATTAAAGGTCACTCTAAAAGCTACATTTTAAAAATAGTTGAGCATTAGATTTGTTAAAAACACTTAGCAAAAATAATGAGTTTAGTAAATGCTCTTACACACAGTTATCAAAAATCTGGAAATTTTAAACAGCAGGTCTCCAAGACACCTTCACTGCTGGAGAACATCACGGCTTTAAACAGCAATCTGTCATCATTTTATGGAAATCCAGGCTTGGAACTAATGATGTTCCATGTTTTGTTCTCCTTTCATGTTCTTTATGTGTGGATATAACTTTATGTATATTCTGCTGATATTCAAGATTTTTCCTTCATGACCATTTTTCACCTCTCTCTTACATTAAAAATTGTTTCAGATATTGCATATGAAAGATGCAGCAATAAATGAAGCATAATTAGTTACCTTAAGGTACTACCACTCAATTCACGTTAACACTCTAATAATGCTATCTTTGATATGGAAACATTGACATGATTCCAAGTTTTAATGAGTTATTTCTTAAATCTGGGGGCAGCTAATACAGTTCCTATATTTTATCCAGCTCTATAGGCCAAGGTCTTCAAAACAGTCTCTTTTTTTTTCTGGTTGTCAGCTAAAAGAGGATAGTGCTGTTTCCTGTCAAATTCATAACATCATGAATAGGCAGTGAAATAAGGATATATTTTCTTCTGAGAAGAAAAAAATTTTGAAGTTTAATTTATAGTTAAAAACATGAATAAACATGATTTTATGCTTCTTTTATATTAATGCTGGTGATTGTGATCCAGAGAGAAAAAGTATAGGCAAGGATTCAGTAATATTTTTTCTTTCCAGTGAGAGCAATTGACACAATAATATTGTATGCTTGACAAACCGTTCCTTATTCATAATTCTGTTTCATACTTTGCTTGTTTGTTTTCACTTTGTTTAAAAGTTTGGGGCACAAAAAGTTCAGGGAGCCTTTGTACAGAACATTCTATATTTGTTTTTTTTGTTTTCTCTTTGTTAGAAAAACCGAAAACCCAAAAAAATTAAGGAGAAGAAAAATGAATCTCATTCAATAGGACTAACTTCTTTATTCCTTAAAATCCTTATGTCATGTGTACAGCTATTAAGTAAATATACAAACAAGATTTTGCTATGCTACTGACTTTAATTTACTTTACTAAGCCACACTGAACTATTTGAAAAACTGTGTTGAAACTAAAGAGAACATGGAAAGAAATACAAATTATTTCAGGGGAAAGAAAACACAAAAAAAACCCCAATGCAGAGTGATATAGTTGTCTGAACCTGGAAAATGTGTGTTTAATGCCAATCCAATGCAAAAAATTAATATTAACACACCACCTCACTCCACATTCTCAGATGTCTTTTGGCTGTAACCAAGTGGAATGCCCTCTTCCAAGGCTCATCCATTGCCTCCTCATTTTCATGTATGAAAAGATTTCAAAGTTACCCATGACTGAAGATTTATGTTGGGCAGGAGTGAAAAGGGGAAACGTGAAGCTTTTAAGTAGCCAGCTGGCTAGAGAATGATAAGTTTCTCCTTTGCCAGAGAATTCCCTCCTTTGTTAGAAAATGGAGCTGTGAGCTGTCTCTGGAAGTTGAACAGCTTAACCTCATCATCCAGTGAATGACCTGGATGCCAAATCTTGCCTGAGAGACAGGAACAGATACAGACAAGGTGACAGCAGGAGCAAATGCTTCCACCAGAGGGGGGTTGTGCTGGTTAGGACTGTACTTTCCAGAAAAGATGTATTCTAAGGGAGGTATGAAAACTGTGAATGACATGAGAAAGGTGAATGTGGATCAGTTTTTTAGTGTCTTTTTTTAGTATACTGGTAGTTGAAAATAGTCAAAGAAGGTGATTATTTATGCAATGGAATTTGATGCTGTAGGGCACAGGAGACATTGCATTCACTGTCAGTCACTGCCAAAGGCAGAAAACCATAATGAATTCATAAAACTCTAAAATATACTGAGGTGGAAGAAACCCATCAGAATTTTTGAGTCCAGCTCCTGCTTGGAGTGTCAGTATAACTCATTACAGGGGTTCTTAGGATCATATGAGCAGGTTTACTACCTCCAAAATACAAGGAAACTGTGAACATCTCAGATATAGTTTACTGAATATGTACATATTGCTTTTGCATGGGTTTCATAAGAGGAATCCATAATAAAGACCATGAAGCTGACCAGGTGATGCTCGTACATTTTTTAACTACCGTATTGACTTGCTTGATTGGCAGTTTATAGTTTTTACAAGCTGTTTGTGCATTAGGAGAACCCCAGAAAACAGCAAATCCACAGGTGAAAAGGCCTTACAAACACTGTGCCTTCTCAGGTAAGTCTCCCACTTTAAATCCCATAATGCCTCGCAGTAATGTTGCATGATTGTCTTCAGTTAATGGGGCGATTTCTTAGGAAGGTCTTTACAGCCAGTTTTGAAGACTAATTGAGTTAGGACAACTTCTTCTGGGTTCACTTGTAGTATGCTCCTTGGGGTTGTCCCTTCGGCCACAGCTCCCGCACAACGGATTGTCGAGTGTAGCGGATTATGAAACAGCAAATTGCCCATGTTCTTGGGTTGTGTTGTCTGCCCTTGTTTCATTAAAATAAATCTTGATTAATAAGGCTATTTTAATGAAAAGTATTTAGATAGCATGGAATCCATTGGTTTAAGTGGCTTTGATGGTGTAGGCTGAGCCTAATGGAAACCATATTAAGTCTTAGCAGAGCAGCACAGGCAACACTTCAGTGCAAGTATTTTTTCCATATTGTGGGTTTGTGGGAAGAATCTTATGGAATTAGCTAGCAGATAAAATGGTTAATCTTTTGATTTGAAGGTATAATAATTAATTGTTTTAAATGGAAGTCAATTAATGTTAGTGAATCTAACTACTTCCTTATCCAGGGAACTTAATATAATCCAAGAATAGCATGAAAAAGGGGAAGTTTATTCCCCCTTATACTGTATATATGTACTTGGTTCTATACTATAGAACTAAGATGTCTTTTTAAATCGACCTCCAGTGGGTTTTAAAGAAGAATTCTTTTTCATACAAGAAACAGTTGAATAATGGAGCTCACTGCTACAATATATTTTGGATACCAAAAATACAAGTTGGGATAAATAAGAGACGTTCAAGAGAAATAGCTTTGTCTGTTTGAGGCTGTTAGATATTGTGATCCATCTGCAATCACAAATTACAGAAAGTAAAACTGTGTTGCCGGGGAGGGTCCCTTTATCCTTTACCTGTTTCTTCTTACCTTCCTCCCCTAAACACTGATGATGATTTCCATCATAGACAAAATAGCAGGCTAAATTAATTTTGTGGCTGACTCAATGACAATATTTTCACCTTTTTATTCAAGTATTAATCCCTTATAATCATAACAGTGGAGTACCACATGGTTCTACTGTATTTCTTCCATTGACTGTCACACAGCTCTGGGAAGGATTTAAAGGAGTCCTTTCATGACTGATGGTGCTGCTATTTGGGTTGAATTTTTCTGTTTCTCCTCTCCCTCTCCCTGATCTCACATGATCCTGTAGGCTCTCCTGAACCACCTCCCTGGAGCTTTCATGGCCACATTTTCAGTCAGGTCACCTCACATATTTGATTAAAAAAAAAAAAATTTCTTCATATGCCTCAGATTAGTTTTTAGAAAAACTGCTGAGCTGATATGATTTGCAGTACAGTGACACAAACTTCAGGGCTAATGAAAAGGGTAATGGGGGCAGAGGGTAAATCTTTTCGCAGACTATCAATATTTAAATCATATTTCCCTTAAAATATATATTTACTTTTTTTATTGTCCCTGTTCATTTAAGTCTCATCTAAGAAAGAAATAAGTTTTATATTGGAACTCTTACTTGTGTGTGTTCTGACTGGAGTCTTGTCTTCAGAAGTAGACTTTACAGTGCTGTCAACAGTTTTTTTTCAACACTAGATGAAGTTTTCATTTCTTGTGACTAAATTTTTATATACAATTTCTAAATCTGGACTCTGTCTGAAGTACACTTCAAAGTAGTGTCTTCAAGAGAATGTCTGCAATCAGCACATCTCACATGATAGTATTCAGTTTGTGAATGTGATATGATGATATTGTTAATAAATGATAAACTGTTACAGCTAATCATGTTGTTTCATCTGATTCTTTGAATATTCTCAATTTCAGCATTAGGTTGTCTTTTCCTCTAATGGCTTGACAATACTCACAGTGTGCTATATGTTCCACATCCAAAGTAATATAAAATGCATTCTTTTTACTAAAATTTTAATGCAATTCAGTTACTCTTTAGTGCAGATAGGAACAGTGAAAGGCGGAATTCAGTGCATTTACGTTTGCCTGAAAGTTTCTCTAATATCATGTTTTCTGTCATTGCTTTGGATTGTGTACTTTGGTCCATTTTGAAAAGGATAACTACTTCCCTTGCTTTCAGATTGGTAGTTTGCGTCTTTTCTGACAAAATTCAGTACACTTCAGTACAATGAGGTGTTCCATCATTTTGTCACCATTCTCCTGTATGGTGTGTGTACAGGGTTGGTACTTTCAAACTCTGTGAAGTAACCTAAGGCACTTTTTCACTTTGGGTCCTTATTTTGACTTGCTCGGAACAGCCTGGACAACTGCCTGTGCATTCTTAGTGACACATTGGTCAGGTTGCTCTGTGGGTTCTGGACACTACACCGGCACATGGAGCGAGTGCTTGAGCACATGAAAGATCTTGCAGGTTAGACAGGAGACTTTTCGTGCTGCAAAAGCATCTGAAGTCCAAGTAGGATATCCTAGATGATCTCTAAGGACACTATACATGTATCTGGAGTAAATGATATTTCCTTCTGTGTCATCCTCCCTTTCCCCACACATCATATACTTTCAGATCTGCTTGTGTCCCATTCTGTTAACTCAGTAATTGCTGAATGCTTCATATGGTTGCCAGACTGAATATTTAGAGATGGAAACTAGCAGGTGAAAGCACCTGCAATGAAGAAAGGGACGGACATCAATCAGAAGGGTTTTCTTTGCTTAACCTCCTTTCCCTTGGAATGTGTTCTGTCTTACCTTTGAGCGATGCTTACTGGAAGAATGGGAATTTTAATGCTCTGATTTTCTGGCAGCTGGGTGGCTACCTAAGACACTCGGGAAACTGAAATGATTTGTGCATCTAGCCATAAGTGATTTGCCTGAGGTTATTTGAGAACACTCTGGATGGGAGTTGAAGCATACATGACCTAATCTAGTACTCTAACCACTTGTTTGTTCTTCCTCTGCACATTTGTGCTGAAATTATGTTTATTAAAAATGTTCATTATTATCAAAGAGCTGCTCAAAACTTGGATCCAAGTGACATCTTTGTGGAGTAACTTGAAGTTTGACCTCCTTCTTTTATAAATTCAGATATAAATGCATGTTGTTTAATCAACACTTTCCAAGACTACATGAATACCAAATGTACAGACTGTGTACCTTCTTGATTGCAGTGATATTTTTAAAATTCATATAAATAATTATGTTAATTAAGTCATTCAGTACCAGCCTCTTATCAGAAAGCCTGAACATAACTGAATAATTGCCTGTTAGGCATACATAAACCACCTTAGGGTGACAAAATTATTTTGATGTAATATGTGATGTCCACGTATCATTCACCACCCA
>VYZQ01061215.1:0-11206 GCA_013400655.1 Mystacornis crossleyi
CATTTTGTGTTGCTGTTTCGTCCCACACCTTTTCCTCAGGTCTCTCCAAACATGCCAGTTAACACTGAATTGCAACTGACTGAAAACTTCTAATGGGATCGTGTGTTTGCACCAATCTGATAACTCTGAATGTGACGGTGTTGGTTTAATATTGTGTTTGTGTACGTGCATTCAGAGCATTGTGGCCACAGCCAGCAGCATTTGGAAGCAGACGAGGGATTTGCCAGTGATTAGTCCAGGTTAGTGTCGTGCTAGGTTGAACGGCTACTGAGATATTTCTGTTCTGTAGCACTTTGGCCTCAGACGTAGTCATAGAATCATAAAATAATTTAAGCTGGAACAGATCCTTGAGATCATCAGGTCTACCACTAAACTGTGTCCTAAAGTGCCATATCTACACATCTTTTAACTACCTCCTGGGATGATGATTCCACCGCTTCCACGGGTAGGAATCTTCACAGCTTACCTGGTTTTGGCATTCCTGCAGCAAACTGGAGAATGACTTTGTCTGGGTTACAACTGTGAGAAAACCGTCAGTGATGAGACCTTGTTCTGTGCCCTCACTCAGGGGGTTCCTTCGTGCGTGTACTTGAGGTTCCTTCTGGCCTCTCGCAGTAGGTGAGAAGATGGATGAGTGTAGCTGATGCATCTGATCTAGGCCAGGAAGTTCCTGTCTGGTGTGGGGCTGCCTCTTCTAGGCTTGCGGGAGGTCTGCTGAAGGGACACGGGGTTGGGGTTTTTGCCGCTGGGATAGCATCAGTTGTTGCAGTCAAAAGCAGTGAGAATCTGTCACCTGAGCAGCTCTGCAGCCATGGGACTACGGTGAAATATCTCACACAAAGAACACTACTTTATCCCTTATTGCTGACCCCTGTGCTCTGTCACTGGGGAAATGCAGCAGTTTATCTGTTTGCACCTGGAGAATGGTTAATAAATACATAGATCATGGATGTTGAGGGAGGGAAGAAAATAAAGCTTATGCTTACTA
This sequence comes from Mystacornis crossleyi, assembly GCA_013400655.1. Classification (NCBI taxonomy): domain Eukaryota; kingdom Metazoa; phylum Chordata; class Aves; order Passeriformes; family Timaliidae; genus Mystacornis; species Mystacornis crossleyi. The sequence continues at coordinate 989 of VYZQ01061215.1, forward strand.
ATGCTTTCCTGATTTTTATATTTTTGAGGAGGAGCTCATGCAAGGAGACTAACAACCTAATAAACTTTTATAACCTAATAAAACCAAATAATAAGACACGAGGCAAAATCTTAGATAGGATTTATTACCTTTGGTTTCTGCACTGCTGGTGTGAGCTGAATCCTGGCACTTGTGATCCCTGAGACCTAAAATTTTGCTGTCTCTTGATGTGGCTTATCACATAGAGCGCTTTTGGGACAAGCTGCACTGGCTTTCCAGCTGGTGCTGCCTCTTTTTTAAATGATAGGAGTTTGCTGGCAGGATGCCTGAAAATGTCTTAGACTTTGATCATCTGTGTAAAATATCTAGAAAGTGTTCTGAAATTCATCTGTGGAGAGAGCACTTAAAAAAGGCACCAGATGTCACTTAACTGATGATTTTTATCACTTTTAATACCAACATTTTGTTCTTATGTGTAACTTGCTGCAGTGCATCGTTTTTCTGTAAACAAATAAATGTAAAACACTGCTCGTGGACTGAGTTGCTGGAACATTCCTATAAAGCAACAAGGATCTCTTGTCATGAGCGTTTTCTGAAATACCAAGGCAATGCTTTCTGCTGCCTTCACAACACGAGTTGCAGGAGCTGCCATATGGAGGACAGATCCCTGCTCGGTACAGGATTCTGCACTGGGTAGGGAGCAGCCTTTCGGTGGACACAGCACAGACAAAGCCTCGCGTGCAGGTAACTGTTCCATCGTGGGCTGGCCATTGTGTTCGTGTGCAAGGCGATGCACACCTGGGGCGTGCGGACTACAGATATTCCTGTTGTTGTCTGTGGAACTGAACGTCAGCCGTAGCGGTGCCTTGAAATAGGATTTTCCATTTATACCGCAGCCACATCATTTTTACACTTGGCAGTATTGCCCCATATGTGGCGTTTTGCAGGGTACCAAAACCCGTCGAATCTCACAGAGGAAGCGTACAAATATATTTATAGCTTTTGTTATAAATGATACATGAAATATTTGGTCTCCAGACATCTTGTCTTTAGGTTCCCGTTGCCATGGGCACTCATTAGTATTCCAGGGAGGCCTGGTTGTCATGGCAAAGTGTGTAGTTGTACCGTGTTGCCATGGCATCCTCCACCATTAGGTACCTTGAGCAGATCTGCTAGCAAATCTGTTTGGGTAAATCTAAGATGATCTCAGGGTAGCATTAATGTTTCAGATAACACTGCCATCCTCTCCGGAGGTGGTTCTCATGCAGATGTGTTTGGTATGTTGGGGTATGGCTGATGGGTCAGTGTAACACAGCACAGTGTCGGGCTGCAGGAGGATTGTTTTCAAAAAGCAGCAGCACCGAGGGATAAATTGACCTCTAAAGAGGTTAAAACAAAATCGTGGTGTTGAGACTGTTTACATTTTTCACGTGTTCCTGCATGTGTCTGGATTTGAGCTTGCAGCTCCTGCCTGGAATGACCTTGAGCAGTAACCACATTCCTGTGTTCGTCCCCGTGCATCTGAGAATTGTGCTCTTTGAACATCTTTTTTTTTTTCTTATTGGGAAGAGGAAGCAAATTACCCTGTGGCACACAGCTTGCTGTGGTTTGTTTAGGGAGCAAGGTGGTATTGCTGGTGTGGAACAACACCGCAGGTGGTTAGCTTTGGATCAGTGACGTTTCCTAGCCCCTGATGGAGAATCTGTTCTGATGTTCGAGTTGTTTAGAGAAGTGATAGACAAATTAACATCTGTCAGTTCCTTGCTAATGATGGGCTGTTTACTTGTCTCAAATTTTGTTCTCTAGTAGTACATTTTTTTAGTTTATGTAATGTACACAGTCAAGGAGCTGGTGAAAAATCTGTTGGTCTTTTAAATGCTCTAAAAGATGGGAACTGCTATACATTTGGAAGGGGAATATGCCTATGGAGCCTCTTTAGATGGGACAGTTGTGGAGATATCCATCCAGTTTCTGCTTGGATGGGTGTCTAGGTTTGAAAGACAGGTGTCTGCTGAGGAAGGCAGGAGCCTCTCTTGAAATAGAAAATGCAACCCCCTTCCCTCCAAATTATTATAATCTTNCCTGTCCAGTTTGAAAAATCAAATATCAAAAACTGATAATGCAGTATCCCGAAAAGTGGTGACTTGACACACCTGGGAGGATTTGGTTCTCCTTTGCCACAAAGCACAAGACTCCCTGCAGCCCTAGAGGCCGTGTTAATTCTGTCATGGTTCTGATGGTTTCTTTGTGGCTAGCAGAGAAAATCAGTGACTTAAAGTTCTTAAGTTGAATCAAGTTATTTAAAGATTTAAACTTTGAAAATCACTTTATCAGGTGTTTTTGGGTTTTTGTTTTCCTTTAAGTTGATAAAGTGGGTTTGTACAGATCCCTTGGCCTCTTTCCTAACTACATATAGAATTTTAGATGTTTCTTGGAGTCTGTTCTGTAAGCTGTTTCACTCTGCAAATGTCTGTGCTGAAAAACTTTTTTGATTCCCTTGCTTAGAGAACACCATGAAATTAAATGTGAATTGATCATCAAATGGCTGAGTTTGTGTTTGAGCAGTGCTGTCTTTCAATGCACTAAAAGCTGAGAGCCAGGAAGGCCAAGGCTTTTTGTATTTCCTACGTTTCTTCAAATTGGGTTTGGCTTCCAACTGAGCCAGACAGCATGGCCTGAATCACACCAGTACTCCTGAAAATGCTATCTCACAGTACCCTCAAACTTGATTAAGAGCAGAATGCTTTAAGTGCTTGGTTAAAAATAAACAAACCACTGTGAGAGGGGAAAAGAATGTACCTTTATTTTATAAATGTGCTAATCCATTTTAAAAAATAGCTTCAGCTTGAAGTTTTGTTTCCAGTGGCTTGAGAATCTCTTGTGATAAGCAGCTGCTAGCTTTGTTTAATAATTGTAATTTGTATGTGGGCGTAGCAACAGTTAAAACACATGGCTCCTTTGAATCAATGGAGATGGGCATTTTCAATGACCAGGTCAGGCTTTGCTTTTGTCCCGATTGCCGTTGATCCTTTGTGGAGTCCTTTTATTCTAGCTAGGAGTTTTTTTGTTGTTGGTTTGGTGTGGTTTTTTTTTGTTTGTTTGTTTTTTTTTTTTTTAAATAAACGGGAAAAGATTTTAAAACACTGATTTTTATTAAAAGGCAGGGAGTTGAGTGTGATTAATCTGCACAGTGAAGAGCTGTGCTAACATGAGCAGACATTTAAGTATCTTTTTATATATATATATCTAGAACTGAGCAGTAAAAAGTGATGGGAAGATCATTTTTATATATTTTCTTTTCTGTCTGTCACTTCTCCCCCCCAGTGGCTGGCAAACTAGTTTAAAGAAATGAAGAATTACTGCTGAAAATCTGGAAACAACACTTTTAAAGGAATTAAGACTGTGGAATAAATTGCCAGAATTGCACTGGGGTTGTGGGAGTTTTTAACTGGCATCACCTGCTGTACCAATTTTGCTCTACCTCTGCACGTTGCTGATATTGGGTGTGTGGGGCATTTCTGTGTTTCCCTCTACCCTTTATTCCCAGTTAGATTAAGAAGAGGGAGGATACAGGAGGGAGAGTATAAAGCTGCTCAGTCATCCTCATAGGTACAGAAACACAAATCCCAAGAGACACTCGTCTGTAGCCTGCAGGTTTGATGTTTGTAGTTTGTAAGATGAAAACGCTGCTCAAGCTTAGAGCTTTCCTAAAGAGAGCTTCAGCAAGTTTTTGTTTTCTGTCAGAAACACCAGAGGCATGCTCAGGCTGTGCCTGTGGAGGCCTTTCCCTGAGGCACTGGAATTAATGTGCGAAAAAAAAGGAGAGTCCAAGATATCCGACATACAAGAATGAATTGGGCTTCAACGTGCATTCTTGTGCCCTTAACCTAACCTTGCAAGCAGAGCTGATGCTGGGCTGTTTGGAAATTTATTGTCTGTGATCTTGTACATAGAAACAAAACCATTGCATAACTGAATAACCCAAGCTATTGCCTCTGCTAACTTCAAATTGTGAGCTTTGTTTTCTTCTGATCGGCTGCAAAAATATATTGAAAGCAAAACTCAGTCTTGAAATAGTGTTAGTCTGTAGGTGGTTCGTATGCATTTGATTTGAAGTGCTCGCTCAGAGCATGAGCAGCTCTTACAGAATTGATCCCATTCTCTACCAGGAGGGGTAGAACCCTTAAGCATCGACATGAAAAGTTAAGTTTAAGTTACATAACGTAGATTTCTTGAATAGTCTCTCACGATGACTTTAGTTGTCGCTGCAGATACCTACTGTTTGTTGGTAGCAGTCAGCTGTGAGGTACCTGTAAATGCCAAATAAAACCTGTTCCAGGTACAGTGTGTGAACACCTCCTGTGCACTGCGTATCCACTTCCAGTATGGGCCACAGTCACTGCTGAGTGGATTGATGGCGGCATTTCTTCATCAGCCAAATTTTAATGTCACTGTGAGCGTACGCAGTGTTGGTGGGATAATAGAGGAGATCAGTCAGTCTCTTCAGGGCCCGTTTGGGGACAGCAGAGTGCAGCGTGTGTCTGTCCAGGTTACTGTTGAGGAGAGGGAAGTGGCAGAGTTGTCACTTCCATGAAGCGACCCTGGAAGTCTCCAGGTAAGCCGTGGACACAGCTGAAAGCTGTGTGTGACCAGGGCGCTCTGCAGATCCTTGGCAGGAGGGCTTGGCACTCAGCTGTGGCTTGTTGGTTTGCCGAGCCATTTTCTGGGTTTTAGTTTGGCTTTTCTTAATTTCCATTTTTTTTTTCTTCTTTCTCCTCAGCAGTGAATGAACCACGGGCTTTACTCCTCTAATATCTAAATAGATATTCCTGTTGATGAGATTAGAGAGATAATTGCATGACATTAGACATAGTCTGTTAATGTGCTCTGTCAGCTGTTTCTTTTAATATAAATGTTAATTATGCATGGGTGAGGGGGAAGGGACTTGGTAAAATAAACCTTATGCAATGATACCCATGGAATTTCATGTTGGCCATTATTTTTTCTGTCCTAATATTGATGATACACTCAGACAGGGGCATTTTGAGTAGAAGTTAATTACCCTTTCCTGAAAAATATTGGAAGTAAATTGTGTGGCATGGGATGACTTTGATTTATTTTCACCATTCTAAATGCTATAAGTCATTAGCTTTTAAAAATAGCAAGTCTGAATCTAAATGTCTGGTATACTTATTAGGAACTTTCTGATTAGCTATTAATTAGCATGCCAGTAGATTGCAGTGAAATGTTAAACTGGAGGCTGAGCCTGCTTGCAGGTCTGTAACTGAGCAAAAGTAGATTGTCTAATGCACACAGCACTTCTGTACAAGTTATTAATGCAAAGGAAGGCAGCAGTTGCAATCTTGAAAGGAATTTTTATTTTTTTGGCTGAGCAATTAAATGCAAACCAGACGACCCAGACAACTTAAATCATACTGCATTCTAGAAGCTGTAGTCATGTTATAGTTAAATAAGAGGCATTTGATGCATTTATTATTATGATACTAGGAAAGAAGTTGCTCTTTGTCTTCATAATATTTTTGTTGAAGAGAAAATCCTGTTTGCTAGATGATAACGCCATTTCATCAACAGTCTTAAAACATTAATCATGTTTTTAAAAGCCTTACCAAAATGCAAGGTAGAATTAGGTGTCAACAACTCTAGGTCCTGGCAAGTATACGGGTGTCTCTAGGGGCACTTCAGATGGTTTGGGTGATCTCCCAGGTGAGCACTCCCGAGACACAAGATTGTTTTCCCGGAATGTGTGGCCTGAACAAACCAAGTTCTCATTTAGCCCTCGCTGGGGTGAGATTAAAAGTGTGGCTTTCACTGGAGGTAAAAAACCCGCAAAGGAATTTCAAAGACTTGGACTTCAGGCTCTGACTTTTGTGAAGCGTTCTACTGCATATATCTATGGGGGAACAGAAAGGGCACAGAGATGAGTGTTGAGGGGATCTGATCCGTCATTAGCTATCGTGCAGTTATCTCGAGAGAATTCCAGAAACGGGTGACTCATTCTCCGAACTGTGCCCTGTATCTCCAGCAGCAGCGTGCTCAGCAGTGGCGGTGGAGTGAGAATACTCCGCATTCTGCACTCGCGGCAGTAGCTGCAGACACGTGGCAGAGGAGCAATGCTTTGAAGCTGGTGTTCAGGACTGCCTGTGCCGAGGGCAGCCTTGGTGGGGTTGGCATCTCCGATGGCAGCCAGTGGAGCTGCAGGATGTCCTTCCAGCCTTCAGCACGGGGTTTGAACCCTTTCTTATGGCAGGCGTGGATGCAGAGATAACCTGCGAGCAAGCGTAATCCTGCAGGAGTGCTGCTTTAAAGCAGGGCCAAGCTGAACTGCGGGGGTGTCTCTCCATCAATAAAGAGTATAATCATGCGAGGGTGGCTTTTGTTGCTGAGGGAACCCTGAAACCTGAGCGAGGATGTGATTTCTGTCTGGTAGCAGATGCTGTGGTGACTCAGAGCAGTGTGAGCGCAGCACTGTGTGGGGCAGCTCACAGTGAGCGAGGTGGACACAAACTCTGCGAGCACACAGCTGGGAGCTACTGGCACATCCTGGGTGGGACAGCTCAAAAAGGAGAGTTTTCTGCTGTTACTATCTACTCTTTAAGTCTGTTTTTTTTTTTTCCCCCCCCAGAAGAATGTTCTGAATAAAAAGCCATTTTAAAATGGGAATAAGAAGGGACTGTAATATGAAAATGTCCAGCTACAGGACTTACAGTATTGGATGGGACCTGCATTCACTTAATATTGTGCAGTGCAATCTGTGTGGGAACCTAGAAATAGAAATATGAACACTGCCCCTACTTAGCATTTGCAGAGAATTCTCCTTTAGTCTGAGCATTGGGCGATAATGAAAGAAGGTTGTTCCCTCTGGGAATTGAGCCCTTTGTTCAAAATGTAGTTCAGCAATTGAGCTCAAGAAGAATATCCATTAGGTACCAGTAATAGCACTTGTATTCCCTTTGCTGGATTCCAGCTACTAACTGGCAAGACATTAAAATGCTACAAAAGCCCGTGTTGAAACGGGAGCAGGTACATCATTTCAACATTTAAAATGTACCAGTTCCGAGTGAGAAAGAGCTCCTCAGAATTCATCCCTCAGCTGCTAACTTAGAGGGGAAGTAGTAATCTTCTGCAGAATGTGCTGGATTTTCATAAAGAATCGCTAATATATCTATGCCTGTTTTCTCTGGCTACTTGTGTTAGTGAGTAATAGGACTAACCTGAGCCCCCATGTGATTTCAGAACGACTGAGGGGTGTGAGAGGAAGTATGTGATAGAAAAGGCCCTGAGGACCCTTAAAACCTCTCCCAGCAATGTTACACTTCTATTATTGTTGAAATGTAAAAGCAGTAAATCAAATGATTGTCTAAAACTTTTCCTCTAACTTAAAAATTCCAGTTCTGCCACCGGTACAGTGAAATATTTTGTTCAATTGGAATTGCTGTTGAAATTGGATATTTTTCTTGTCTGTGTCTTAAAAAGGTGAAGCCTTACTTATCAAATTGGTTTTTACTGGGTTGGCAAAGCTTGTGACTGTGGGTATTTCAGTGTAACTGGTAGTGTCTGGCACGTAGGGGCTGTTCCAGGTAATGGGAAACACTGGATATTTCAAATTCCTTCTGATGGTGGAGCAAATAACAGGATAGACCTTTTCTGGGACGCTTAACCTGGAGCCAAGCTCTTTAAAGGTGGAAAGCGATTAAGTTTCTTTCCTCAAACATACTACTATCTCCACTGCCTGAAAACGTAGAAGGTGTTAGGTCAGGCTTAGAGGTGCTTGTTCTTGAGTATCAACCTAAAATCAGTATTTCACAAAGCACCATTCACAGCCCTGTGTGCATCTCTGTATTTGGTGTGGTATTCAAGCCTGGGTATTACAGCAGCGCTCAGCAGAGCAACTCGGGCATGGACTTGTACTGTGTCACCTGCACCATCTGCTGCCCAGTGCTTCCAGGGAGGCCAGGATCTCTGCATCTGTGCTCTGGCAAACTCTGCTTGTCTCTTAGACAGGGCACACAAGCAGCTGCAGGAGGAACAGAGTGTTGTAGTTGTGTCATTTACAGAAACTTCAGTGTAGCCTCAAAGTAAATGAAGAGAAAATGAATCATGAGCAAGAAGAGTCCAAGCTTATGAAAAGTGTCATAATTCAGAGGACTCCTTGTACCTTACAAGAGCTTTTGTGTTTACAGAAAGTACAGATGTTCCACTTCTCCCCTCACCACAAATCTGCAACCCAAATCCCTCAACTTCCAATTTATCAGAAGAGATGTTAGAGATGTCCATGTGATACTACTGGGAACCTTAATTATAGAGTTGTCAAAATAACACTTCTTACCTGATGCAAATTCTGGGTAATATGGAGACTGACGTTCCTGCGGAATATAAGAAACACAGTGAAGAGCTGAGTTCTCGGTCCTTTTGGGCACAGACACGCTCTGATGGTTTGTTCCTCTGATACCACTGCTCCAAGGATTGATCTGCTTGGTTTTGTTGAGCTGTAACTCTTTAGTAACCAGAATCTTGTCTAGGGATTCAAACATATCCAGTATAAGCAATTCATTGCTTCTTTGCATATTTTATTGTGCAGCCTCTTGGCTATTAGGCCACTGACATAAGGACTGGATTCCTTCACCTCTGTGCCGAGTATGGAGAAAAGCTCCAAGTGCTCGCATCAGTGAGAAGCCTGTGCTAACCAGCTAGGTAAATTCCTGGTATATATTGCCCGGGTGCTGTGGATGGATGCTCCCCTCCCTCTGTGCATTCTCCTTACGATACCAGAGCCTTTGCAGTATCCCAGACTACAGAAAACTGCACAGATCCCAGCAAACGCTGAGTACTGGACTCGTGTCTAGCTGGCTGGATTTTTCTCATGCCTTTCATCGTGCAGGTTGCAAAGGTACTGCAATTTCTCTTTATACCTTTCCAGTCTTTTGTAGTCTTTGGAAATCACTCAGGAGTTCGGTGCTTTTAGCCGGTCTGCAATTTGTTCTCAAACCTACCGTGCTGCTTGGTTTACAAAAAGCTGTAATAAGTGCCAGAGCAGCATATGTGAGTGACATGAACGGTATTGGAGCAAGCAGCCAGCCACACAACCGGCTTAATTCATCACTCACTCTGGGAGAGCGACAGTTTAGCACATGGCCAATCTCTTCAGATGCTGGTTTATTTCAAATATATTCAGGACTATTTAGTTCTTCCCTTTGGGAAATAGACTGGAGCTGTACAGCAGTTTCTCCTTAAGGTTTTTGACTGGTCTTTGATGGTGTTCAGATCTCAAAGTTAGAGCTGAATTAAAGCTGCTTCTTTTATGCTGTAGGAGAATGGCAAAACGGAAGCATGAATTATTCACTGGGGATTGTAAAGACCTCTTCAGGTGCATTAAGGATGGACTGTTGAGTGATCTGTGTCATATTTTGCATAACTTATAAATTAGAACCAGAACAGTGTTTATAGAGGCAGAACCTACTGTTTGTTTAGAATTATAGCCAAATAATTGCTGAAAGGGTTTATGGTTTGTCTTTATAGTGAGAAAATTTTAATGAGTTGTTCAACAATGCTATTTGACTTCTATTATTTTGCTGATTATTAGTAAAGTGTTGTGTATTTGAATTCCATCACGGGATAAGAACTCAAGACATGATGTGAAAATATTTTATTCTTCATTACTGGGGTTATTGTACAAAAAACATTTGGGAAGGGGAACACCCTGAGCTACTTGTATTTTCACATGAATACAGAGAATTAGCTGATCTTTAGCTAGATAGTGCTAATAGTGCATTCTCAATTCCCACCATATCAAAATAATTGCTATATTCCTGTTGTGACAAACACTAAAGTGTTGAGCCTAGTTTCTTAACGGAGTTTTAAGTAACTTGTAGAAGAGTACTAGAAAATGAGCAGTTCTAGGCACTGTTCTCTCAGGGGGACTGTTTCTATAATAAAGTTGATATTTTTGCTCAGTTGATACTCAGTCTGTCCAATCAGTGACAAAAAGCACATACTTATTCCAACTAAATTTTGCCACATTTCAAGCTTTATTCACAATGAAAGCAGAGATGTCTGCAACTTAAAGCTTGGCTAAGTGTTTTGTAGTGGATATGGAAATTAAACACCTCAAAGTGAGCAGCTATACTGTGGGAATACATAAATCCTATTTTAAAAAAACCAACACAACCAAAAACCCAACCACAAACTCCAGAAAACTTCTGAAATTAAAAAAAAAAAAAA
>VYZQ01061215.1:11374-23412 GCA_013400655.1 Mystacornis crossleyi
GAAAAAACCAAACACACCCAAAACCACAACCAAAACCCCAACCACAATCTCCAGAAAAAAAATAAAAAAAAAAAAAAAAAAAACAAAACCAACCCTTTGCTTTTCATGTTAACAGATGAGCTGATCAAATAATATCTGTGTATTTCAAATAGATTTTGGAGAGCAAGTAGAATAATGTTCTTTACTGGAATCATGTTGGCATTCTTTTTTGATTCTTACACTTCCTTGCATTTTGAGCCAGAGAGTTGGAACAGATGGACTTCCATAAAAAGCCAGTGCTTCATTAGATTGGCAAGTTCAACTTCCTGCTTTTTCACCTGAAGAACTGAGCAGTTGGATAGTCCTAACTCTGCAGAGATCTAAGAATGGTTCTGGGGACTTGTCCTAACTCCATGATATCTGCTTGGCCTCTTTCCCAACCCCTGCCAAGATTTATTTAGGCAGTCGTATCTCTGACTGCTCTCCGTGTTGAAAGGCATTCGGTCAAGCACTGTGGGTGGCACCTCAAATGCAAAACTCAGAGATGCTTAAAAGGAGAGTGTGCTGAAGACCATGGGTCTGTCTCTTTACTGTTGTGGGTTTTTTTCCTCGTGGCTTTTTTTCTCTGTAGGCTTCATCTTGTAGTTTCTTTGCCTCTCTGTAGGTTTTGGCAGAGCTGCAGGGATGTCACGCTCTCTTTGGTGCTGTGCAGGCATTTCCTTCTGCCTAGCATCTCAGTATTTCACACCCTTTATTTTTTTCTTTTCCTTCTTGAGGGACTTAATCTTTTGCCCTATGACACCGCGTGGATCTCCTCGAAAACTGTATGAACAAATTTACAGGACACACAAACTTTTAGGGTTTTTTTTGGTGTAGGACCCTGGTTTATGCAATATCCCGGTGACATAATGAGACATCATCGTTCCATGGGGTGTGAAACGCTTGTTGTGACATTAGTCAGCTGTACGGTGTATTTGTGCCTTCATTGTTCAGATGCTGATGCTCCACACTGTATTTTCTGTAAGTGTGAGTGCATTCTGGGCTCTTTGCTGCAGAGTGCTCATGAGCTTTTGGATTGCTCCACAGCAGACCCCACTGATGTTATCTTTGCACTTAAGCACCGTGTTTTTGTACTGCAGTGGAGATTGTTCTGTTTACCAGTTTTAACTCTCTTCAATCTAATGTCTTTATTTTTAGATATACCACAAATTCTACCCTCCAGGAAACCCTAGAAAGGTAAAACTTAAAAATCCCACTTTTGTTCATTCCCTGGGTTGAAATGACACTGTTTTTCTTGGTTTTATCCTCAACATACTGCTATAATGCTGAGCTTACTACTGGAAAACAGAATGCTGCACACTAAAATTTTTGGGGCTGCCTTAACTTCTTGAGTGCTTGTAGAGAATGTCTTTATCTACAGTCTTACACTTTTGTCCTCATATTTTGGAGCCTCTTCTAATTCATCTGTGTTGCTGTTGTGTTGCACATCACAGATGTTGCTTTGTTTATGTGAGTAAACAAGCAGCAACTCTTCACACAAACCACATGGAAGACACTTGTTTTGGAGAGCTGGTTTACACACCTTTGATATAACAAGAACATCCTGCCTAAAGACTACTTGCCACAGAATTTGCTTATTCTTAAACAAAAATCCTCTGCCAGTCATTTGAGGGTGCTCACCTGTGGATGAAAGCAATTTTGTTCCATGTTCATGCTTAGAAAATACCAGTTTCGCAGTTATATCTTAGTGTTCAGCTGTGTCCTCATCAGTTCAATGTGCAACTATTCATCACATTGAAGAGAAATAACGGTATGTTATACTCTTACTGCCTGTGTTAGTAATGCATAGTGTTGGCATTTGGATAATTATTCCCTTTCCCTCTAAAATACCACCTGAAAAATGTGTGAGAAGTTTATAGTTCTCAAATGTGCAACTTCCTCCGTATTCCCTTGGGTTTAGTCCAGTAATGCCCCGGTGTTCACCGTTTTCTCTTAGGTTAGAATAAGGTGAACAAAACAACCCGATTGCAGGAAGTTTTGGACAGGAATGTGTTTGCCGCTTCTCACATTTTCTTTTCCCTCATGTTTGTTTGGGTTTTTTTCCTTCTGCCTGGGTAGCATTTATGTTAGCTGTATTCCTTGGCAAATTAAAAGGCAAGACAGAGGATGATTTACTGCACAGAGAATGACTTACTTCAAGGTGTATTTCTCTGGTTTTGTACTGCAGCCAGACAGAAGGCGTTCCTCCTGGTTGACACTGTCATCTGCAGAAGCAAATGTGAGCGCTGGGGCTGTGGGAATCGGGTGCTTACAGACCTGTGGGATCCTCTGCTCCTGTGCTTATGCTGACTGCATCTCTCAGCTCTGCTTTGTTCTCCTAAGGTGTGGGAATTGCTTAATACAATAAATGCCTTTTGTTGTATTGGTGCATTTCTCTTCTTCAGTAAAAGCATTCGGCAGAACTGTCTCCTACTTAAGTTTCAGATTCGCTGGACTCTGTGAGATGTTTAAAGTATCAAGCAGTGCAACAAGCTTAGGTGGACGAGTCTGTCACCCAATTTTCCGTGCTATGTTTTTGTTTTGTGTTCCAAGTACGAAGGTTTAGAAGTGCTCTGAATTTTGCTGTTACAAACATTTTATGTGGTCATCCAAGCTACTCTGAGCTGAGAAGGATGAAGACTCATCCTGCAGCTGCCACCTTCTCAGTAGAAAAGAAACATTCTTGATGATACTCACTTCCAAACCTTCCAAGCAGCTGCACTCAGCTCTCACACGGACACTGTGACATGAACTGGTACAAAAGTCTCTTGGCAACCCTGTTAGAATTTTAAAAGTGTCATAAATTTAAATAAGGCCAGAATTTTATAGTGTGAACTGGGGAGGAATTGGAGGGCGGAGAAGTAAATGGCTGAAGCTGGCACTACTTGCCTTTAATCCCTTTTCCATGTTCCAGCTGGGACAATCTCAGATGCCTTCTGCTGAGCTTAATGCATGTAATGGAAGAAGCATGGCTCTTGTTTTCAATCTTCTTGGGCACTGGAAGCCCCTTTGAATGCTCTGGTAATCCACTTCCCATGAGAAACGAGGGAAGAAAGAGGAAAGCTTTTTTTTAACCTGTTTTGGGTTTTTTGATGGGTTTGGGTTGTTTTGTTGGTTTTTTTGGTTTTGTTTTTTTGCCAAGGCTGGTTGTATAATTGTTGGATTCTGTGCAAAGCTTTTGAATTAAGGAGGCTGAATCTGGCTGTTAGCCTTGCACCCGCTGCACGCTGTGTTGTGAACTTGTGCTGCTGCTTCCCTCTTGTGTTGTGCTCACACCCAACCTGAAACTGAACCTTGCATCGCCTGTAGCGAGGGGGGAAAGGAAGGGACAGATTTTCCAGCAAACAGCCAGAAATGTTCCTGCTTAGCAATCATTTCTCTTCTTTTGCTTTCTGCTTATCCCCTCATAGCACTGCCCAGTGGGGACAACAGACTGGTGACTACTCACAGTGGGCATCTCCAAGTTATGCTGACCAGTGATGGTGATTGTTCTTCCCAAGTCTTGTGCCCACACTGTCACCATGCACGAGGCCTGTGTTTGTCCTGAGTTCTGCTGTAATATTCGGTTCCTATTCTTGTTTCCTTGAAGGCTTAGAACAGAAATGACTCCAGTATGTGAGTTACTGTATGTCTTAATAGCTGAGGGAAATACATTTTCCTGTAAATGTCACTGACAGAAATTTACATTAACAAACTAGTTTCAATTTTCTTGTGATGCAAGTAAGATGGAATATAAAACGTTTTATAAATAAGGTGAAGCTTAAAAACATATGATTTCATGAAATTGTGAAAAGAGCTAAGACCATTTTAGTTCTTTACATTGTGTATTTTTAAACTGACAGTCTTTGAAAATGTAATTGCTTTCTCTTTGCCTGACATTAAGGATGTTCTTTTTATTGTTGTTCAGAAGGTTATTCTTGCTGTTACAGCTTTAACTTGTCATGACTCAATGCAAATTCCAGCATTTTACTTATTTCAAGAGCTGATGTTTGAGACGAAAAGCTTTTTTTTTTCATTACTTAAATTACATATTTGTGTGGGAAGAGAATCAGATGGCAGCATTTTAAAAATCTAGTTCACCACTTCAGTCTTTTGTGCCAGTTATCTGTCTGGTCAAGGCTGTGATACAGAGGCTTGGAAATTAGAGTTGGCATCTGTAGGCCTCTTTGTTTAAAGCTAAATTGAGTTAATAGAAACAGCCAGAAGTAAGGACTGGAAAAAACCAACCCAAACTCCGAGGCTGAGAGTTGGAAGAGAGTGGCGTGAGGTGACACTTGGGTAGCAGTGCACAGCGTGGTATGTGCAAAGCCATGGAGGACAAATGGGCCTTGCAGAAACCCTGTAGAATGATTGAGCACTGTTAACCTTTATATGGTGCCTGCTGATCCGGGTGTATGCACTGCCACGTCCTGGAATTCGGGAAGTGCAGAAGTTGTTTTGTTGTTTGGGTTTTTGTGTGTTTTTTTTTTTTTCACCTTGCACCTAGCAGTTGATGTAAGAGTAACCGAGGAGCCTTTTGGAGTCTCTGTGCAGGAAGCTGTGGCACAAAAAAAAACCACACCAAAAGAATTTTCAGAAAAATATGCTGACTTTAAAAACATAGTATTTGTCTTTTACACTTTTGCCATATAATGTTTTATAGCTAGGATCTGTCCCTGGGCAATAGATGGTCCCTCCTCCAAAATTAATTAAGTTTTATTGTCAAGCAGTGGAAAGAAGAAAAATTCAGTGCCAGCACTGGTTCTTCAGCTGATAGTAAAACCACTTCTAGCAGTGTGCACTTTATATTGCCTTTTTAGCTGCATTCATACCTAGCCTTGACATGCATCAGAGGTCTTTTGAGCTCCTTTACAAAGATAAAATATAATGTAACTGCACAGCAAATGAATGGGTTTTGCCTTGTTTGTGCTTATGCTTATTAGGAGTCCCAGAGGAGGCTGTTATTAACACAGAGGGTATTTGCGTGTTCCTGTACTTAAAACCTCCAACCAAAATTTTCAGTTGTAAAATAAACATTTATTTTATAAAGTGTAAAGTTCTACTCAGAGCACTGCAATCAGAAGACAATCTTTGTAGGTAGGTAGAGTAGAGGCAATGATAAGGATTTAGTTTTAAATATCTGAGCCTCACTTGATGTAAAAAGGAAAACTTACTTAAAAATTTTACAAAATTGTATGTAAATCATGTGTGAGAATTGGGACAGGTGGAGTAATTAGATGCAATTTTCTAGGTGGTAAAGCAGGGAAATGTTCCACAATTGTGTGTGTTTAAAAAGCATTATCATAATTGTGAGTTCCAATTTAGGTTTTGTCTGCTGTGCAAATGTGAAAATTCCTAACCATGGGGGGAAGGAAGGGGTTTGTTTTAATATTCAAGAGTATAAACCAGTGAGCTAGCATAGCTATTTCTGCCAGTTGAATATTGCTTTAGCTGGGAACTTATTGTACACTATTCCGTTCAGAACATTTTCATAAATTCATAAATCACATTAATGGTTCTCGGTAAGACAGGCTGTTCTTTCAAGTTTTAGTTAGATCTGGTTTGTCTTACTCCATGCAGTCAGACTATCATGTAGTAAATAGGAACAAAAGTTGCAAAACCCCTTGGTAATTAAGTCCCACAGAAGTCTAGTAGTAGTGGCCATCAATAACATCAGCAATCAGCAGAATCCTACTCATTATTCTCTCCCAGTATCTGTGATCTATGGCTTGGAGGTTTTTTTTTAACTTATTTGGCCTTTTGAAATTAAGAGTTTTCTATTGGTTGTTACTTTCTGTATTCCTGTGTGATTTGGTTTTTTTCAGTAGGGATAAAACCCCAACCCGGTAACAGTTGTTAGCACTTTCTGCCTTCCTCTCAAACAGATTACCAGATTTTGAATTTTTCTCCTCTAATTACAAGACCCTTTTTTATTTCCTAACGCAGCAATTTCATATGCAAAGTGCTGGGCAGGAGGTTTATATTCCAACATACTTTCCTGGCTTCTGAGGTAACAGGGCAGAGCGATGCCCCAGCAGAAGGTGGCAAAGCTGCTGGGCTGACCCCCAAACTTCCATTATGGGGTCGCTTTGCTCCGTCTGGGCAGCACCTGTTAGAGGAGAGGTAATAGGTGAAGCCTCACTCCAGTCAGTGGCTGCTCACAGAAACAGCCCCCAAGGACAGGGAAAGCCCTGCACTCTAACAAACCTTGTTTTTAGCAACAGCAAAAGATCACCCAAAAGGAGGAAAAGAGAACTCGTGGAGTTTGCCTGAAGATTCAGGGGTGCCAGTCACTTTGGGGCCGTCTGCTCTAGACAAGCAGATGACTTTGTACTTCTTATGAATAGAAATTACCCTAAATTCTCACATCCTGCCAGTAGCAGAACTGCCTGGCTTCCTTGGAGTGGGAAACAGGGAAGTCCTCTGTCGAAACAGAGAGAAGCTTTTATTGGGATTTATTTCACTCAGGTCAGAATCGTGAAAGGATTTCATTCCTTCCTATTATCCCTTGAGACAGAGATGAGGAAGAAGATTGCTGCTAATCCAAAGAGTATGAGAAATTGAAAGAATATTGTTCCAAAGGGGCTTAATAGAGGATGAACCCAAGGCTTTGGAGCCTGTGAAAAGGAAATTCAAGTAGTAACTGCTCTGCAGTGGTGGTTTGTGACCAAGAAATGATCTGGCATAGAGGGCAAGAAGGTCCAGCTGCAGAAGGGGCTGAACTGGCTGGAAGCAGGAATGTCAGAGACAGAATGAATCCCTGTATGGGACTAGAAAAATATGATGTCAGCTCTCCTCTATGCATATAATGTAATTGGGTACTGACACAAAAGGAAAAATGGGATTGTATTTAGAGAGAAATTCCTCTGTGTTCAGTCTGATTAGAATTAATCAGTCATCTGATAAGCTGTCACAAAAAGTGGTCAGTGCTGTCTGTTTTGAATTTATTAAAAATACTGACAACTTGAAACAGTTTTTGCTAGCAAGTTCTTGCAGCTTGAAATGTAATAGTTACGTAAATTGGAACTGTTTCAGTGCTTAAAAGGTGTTGCATACACTGCATATGCTAAAAACCTTCCCTTTTTCCTCTACACATGTTAATAATAATGATGCAGCCCCGAAGCATTTATGACCTCCCCTGGAGTTTTAGAATCAGATGGAGTGGATCAAATCACTTAGTGATTTTGTAAAGATTTTGAAAATGGGCATCTTAAGTCTACTGGCTAATGATCATTGGGGCTTTCAGTGTAAGTTGAACTGCTTCTCTGGCAACAAAACTGTATAAATAGAAGCTGAAATTGCTCTGAAGCACAAGGCCACGTGCGGATAGTGAAATATGAACCTTACTGATGCAACCTACGGGAAGCTGTTCCTGGTATTGCCTCCTGTTATCAGGACACACATTGTGTTTGGTGCTGGAGGCACGCGAGGTCCTTCTTGCAGCAAGGAGATCCTGTAAGTGTGGCTGTGTAAACAACGTGGAAATGGCATGTGGATAATGTGTAAGGTTTTGTCCTGAGAAAAAACCAGAGGGTTGGAAAGGTCCTTTAAACAGGAATGCTAGTTCATGTGGAATAGCAAAATATCCAGAAAGTGGAAATATTTTTCCTTCTGGTAATGATCCACTGCATTGCTAGAGCTTAGGTAGTGAGCTAAGTGAAAAGTAACACTAAAGTAAATTGTTTCAAGGTCAATGTCAGAGCTTTCAGTCTTTGTTTGATGTTGTTTCTCCTGGTTAGAATAGAAATATATATTTAAACCAAACATTTAACTGACATTTTTGACACTTTTTTTTTTTTAAAGATCAAGTTTACTGTAGAGGATCTGCTTCTGTTGAGAGTTTCCAAATTAATGACAGTGAAGTTCAAAGCAGTGAACAGAAATGAGGAAAATAAGGACATTAAATTAAGAACTCAGTTCATAGTTGTTATAGTAAAAATTGTATCAGTAGGTCTCCTTTAATGCTCTATGGCAATTTCAGTTGTTAATGACTGTAAAGAGGTTTCTTTTTCCTAAGGTGCTTTCATGGCTGTAATAATTCACCTATTTTGAGCTTGAAAAAACTTCACACTAATTTCTCACATTTAAAATTTTAGAAAAGCAGTGTTTGAGGAGGTTACACATGAAACTGAAAGTTGACCGAATATCAACTTGTGAGCCTAAAAGTCATTAGAGAATGAGGCCACTTGTAATAGTAGTGGGAAGTGAGCGCTCTAGTTTGAATTAATAAGGAGAGATTGGGCAGCCCTACAGGTTAATACTTCAACTGTTTTGGTTTTTCAAACTCAGTTTATGTTGCTGGTGTTGCAACCAATGTGTTCTCACACCGTCATACGGATTACTTGCACCTGTGAATTACAGGTTTTTAACAGTTTTGGCTAGAAAGCAGTGAGTTGTACTCTGATGTGCTCCAGACAACGTTGTGACTTTTATTTGCCATGGAAAATGATACTAAATGTGATGGCAAAATGCTCTTTGGAGGCCAGAGGAGTTGATATTTCTGAATAATCCATGTATGAATCTTGTTTGGTATGACTGAGGAGGTGCAGGTAATGATGCTTAGCAGCTCTCCATATAGAATTGAGATGATGGAAAGCCCGTGGAGAAGTGAAGCAAGATAAGGATCCCGGGCTGGGGAGAGGGAAAAAGCTTTTCAGCTCCTTGTTAACCTCTCCAGTGAGTTTCCTGAAGTTCTGTGGGAGCCGGAGGCTGCTGTTGCTGTCAGACAACAACAGCCCCCTGACTTCAGCAGCCCCCTGACTTCCACGGGCAAAACGAAGGGCGTAGATGATGCATGTTGTCCTTCTGTTAACTTCTCCTTTTTCTGCAAAAGCCTTGGAAAAAAGCATCTGTCCTTCCAGCAGATACTTAGACCAGCACAATGGCTGAGACTCCTCATGGGAGTTTACAACTGGCACTGCAGAAAATTCCCAAGGGAGCTTTATGTCCATTAGATAATTGGTGAGCACTGAAGAGTATTTGAGTAAATGTTTTGTACAGCGAAGTAAAATACAGTTTAGAGCCCTAGGGAAGAAGACTGGTTGAATAAGATTGTAGCAGTGGATTGGTATTTGAGAAAATAAACAGTTTTTAAGTTTAAATTCCTGGCCAGAAGGGGTTTCCTTTAACATTTTTGTGCCTTGGGGGGTGCAGACTTTTCTGTATCTGCTAAGTGTCTGGTTACCTGGTGTTTGCAGCAGAAATAGCCAAGTTTTCTTTAATCCTGAAAAGCTGTTGAAACTGGAGGTTATCATCCCTTAATAGGACAGTAAGTTGGCAGTAGGATTGTAAGGTCTGGTATAATGATATTTTCCTATCTCAAATTTTGGCTAAGGTACTCTGTCCTTTCAGGTATTTCCTAAAAGGAGTTTTGGAATCTTTTCAGAGTCTGTGGAGACTCTGGAGTCCCAGCACTGAGGGTTCTGCATGTAATGCATCAATATTACTTGTTGTGAGTTTTGATGGCTGCCACCTAAATAATACAGCATCGTGAAGGGTGCTTTTTCTATAAACCTCATCCTCCTCAGCTCAGCCTCTTGGAGAGATCGGAGTTATAATTACTGGACTTCTGGATTCAGGGAACATGCTTTAATTTGTATTTTAATTCTCTGCCATCATTTAGAAGGTTCTTCAAATCCTGTGGTGCTCATTTGTAGATTTTTAATTCTTTCTCTACCTTAGAGGTGCTATATTTTTCATGTTTGTAAAAGTATAGATTAATCTGAAGTGAAACGAGCCTTAATTATTTCAAAGAGCTGTTCAGCAGCACTAAGGGTTATTTTTTTGTGTGGATAATGTGAGAGGAGAACCCTTTTCCCCCAGGGACCACCTTCTGCAATGTCATGCTGCACAGTTTCTGCTCTTGCATGGCTCTCCAGCTCTTTATTTATTGGAGCAATGAAAGTGAGTGTTTCTGGGAGAGGGCGAGGCTGTACATGAAAAGTGCAGCACACAAACTTCTCATTTCCCTCAGCCTGGCAACACTACCACGCTCAGCATCCCTTTCAAGTTGGGTGGCTGCCGCCACAGCTGCACCACGAGCAGGCTGTGAATCATTTCAGTGCTGTTGTGTTCCCTGGTCTCAGGCAGACTAAGCTCTTTTCCTTTCCTGCTGCTTCCGTTCGCTCCGGCAGCTGTGCGGTGCCGCTGTGGAGGTTGCAGATGTGAGACTCCAGGCCTTAAGTGCCCGCCGAGTATTGCTCTTGCATGCCTGAGATGGATAGGCCATAATGACAAAACGTGCATCTTAACGTTTCAGCTGTTCAAGCACAGGCTTCTTTCTCCCCCTCGCCTTCCGGCTGATAAGAGGAATAGGAAAAAATATCGGGGATAAAGAGAACACGTCGGTTATAGCCATTTTTCACTGAAATTCTTCCTGTCAATTTTTTGGCTCTATCCAAATACAATTTAAAAAAAAATTATTCTGTTTTCCTTAGGATTTCCTGATTTGCAAAACTATTTAACCCTCGTGGTGAAGATTTCGGAATGTTTTCCTCATGCTCAGTTCTACAGAGCAATAATATTGCAGCACAAGTCTCTGGCTTGGGCCATGAGGCCTGTGCAGGGGTTCCAGACAGCAGTGATTGTCCTTGGTGGGTGTTCTCCAGATGCCCACCCAGCCCCTCTCGCTGCTCCCCCTCAACAGGAGAGGGGGAGGGACTGAGAGGGAAAAGCTTCTGGGTAGAGGTAAAGGCAGGGGGATCACTTGCCAGTTACCATCATGGGCAAAACCACTTAAGAGTTGGGGGAGATTATTTTCTTTCAGAGATGGAAAATCTGTATTCTTTATGACCAGGTTGATTTGTTATTGCAGAAACCAGACAGGGATGGAGTCATGTACACCTGCCCCCCACCAAGTGCTTCTCTGATTTCTTTGCTGGACCTTATTCCATAGTCTGAGCTTAAAGGAAAGGCAGTTTTAGGTGGTGCTTGTCCGTGTTTTTTTTATTTGCACATTTTAATGAGAATCTTTTGTGTAGTTCCAGGTTTGAAAAGATTCTTGGAAGTTCTATAGACATAGAAAAATTGAATTTACTGATGGTGTTTGCTTTAAATCTTTGTAATGTGTGTTAGGCACAAAGCTGTATGTTATTATAATGTTATAGATCAACAGATTGTGGGAAGAAACTCTCAATTTTGATTCAGGTCTGTTGAAGCAAATATTTGACATATCTTGATAGATGGAAGTTGTTCCTTTTGAGCTGTGTGTAAATTAACTTAATAATTTCAATTAAAAGTGTATAATTTTAATTGATAAGCACTGACCCAGGGCAGCCTGAAATGACTGGCGGATTGATTGTTGTTTTTTGTAAAGAAAAATCTTACTTATTTTCATGTTGGGAAGAGATGAACCTTCAAAATACTTTTACTCCTTATATGAGATTTAAAAAATAAAAATCACACCAAAGCAAAAAAAAATTGTTGCTACGAGGTGCTGAAATTCTATGGGACACCACAAATCGTGGGCACAGGGTGAGGGAGAAAGTAAATGTAGCAGTGTGTCTCTCTTTATATTACTGAGTGATGAGATTTAATGCATTTTGCTGTTTGACCTCTTACACATTCTCTCCAGTTTAATCTCTCTTGTCTCTCCATTATCTGTGAATTTTTTCCCATCCACGCATCTTCTAATGAGAGAAATCGAATCATGGCCCGCGTGCAGCCTTGAATGTAAATAGGATATGGTCCCATCATCTGGTGCTCTGTGAAATAATTATGGCCATCGTTTCACCTATTTTTGTACGTGTCGTAGCTGGGCCCAAAAAACTACTGCTTTTGTTCTTGGAGATGTTAAAAAAAAACCCCAACAACAAACAAAATGACAAACCTATAATTTGCTTTTCATGAAAACAGCCTAATTTTTTGGCACATTTTCCTTCCTAAAGCATGGAGCAGGAGAAAGATACTGTATGAGAGGCAGGAGTGCAAACAACCCCTCTCTTTTCCTCCCCTGCCCCCAACTATTTTTTTCTTGGTAATGTTTTTGTCAGAATGCAAAATAACTGAAACACATCTCTGGAGGGCAAAAAGTCTATTTTGAT